>DWTF01000775.1:0-10508 GCA_018250225.1 Udranomia kikkawai
ATGTCTCCCTGACCACACCCTTCAAACCAGAACACAGGAGCACGAACACTGCTGCTATAAGGCGTTAGAAATAAGTGTAGCGGTGGTGCCTCCGGAGTTGAACCAAAAGGGTTCTACCACCTTCAAAAGCTAAGCATGTTATCGATCATTATTGTAATAAACTTCAAATAACTACGCTACTATAATTAAAAAAATAAAACGTATTAGAAAGAATAAAACTACGAGCACTTTAAGTACGAAAGAAATTTGGCAAGTCAAGTGATGTCTGCACTTAATGACAGTTTCGAGTTAGACTTCATCAAAGGCTAACAGAAAAAGTTCAGTCATTGCCAAGGTTAGCGAGCACTTGGCGAAAAATCTAGAAGTTGCGATCTAAGGTTTCTTTTGGCCCCGAGCCGAGAACAAACTCTGTTAATCTAGTAGCTATTAGGTATAAAGATTTTGGTGAGATCGCTTCGAAGTAAAAGTCTAATTATTTTCTGTTTAATTAAGCGGTATACACAGTATTTATATGCGGTATAAATCGTAAAAATGATTACTGAAAGTGACATAATGGACAATGCTTATAGCCGCAAGTTTATTGTAATTAAAGCAATATTAAACTGTTACATACATTTTATGATATTTCGGTGATTTGATGGTTTGAAATATGTGATAGACAAACCAACTACCTCATACATTTATCAAT
The DNA here is from genome assembly GCA_018250225.1 of Udranomia kikkawai. NCBI lineage: Eukaryota > Metazoa > Arthropoda > Insecta > Lepidoptera > Hesperiidae > Udranomia > Udranomia kikkawai. Next base: position 689 of record DWTF01000775.1, read on the forward strand.
ACGCGTAATTACAGCTTATTAAATGCTATTAATATTTATCTAATATTTCTCGAACTCTTACTAAGATTTTATACAATGTTATTCTTTCCTTTATCACAGTACACCCCTAAACTTGGTACCTAAGTACAAGACACCTAATCACGTATGTAAGCCGCGAAGTACGCTTTTGTTCTGTTGAAGTTTCGTCTCGCAAGTTAGACCTGCAGCCTTGTTGTGACACCCGCACGCTTCGTTACTCACTAACTCTTGGATAAGCATCAGCGTGCAATTGGATATCGCTGTCAGCATCATGTGTGTTGGTAGAAACTGCTTCACGTAATTTATAGTTTATACATTTGGAAGTCTTTATCAAGGCTAACTCGATAAAGGAGTATATGTTAGTAAACAAGCTCTATTTAGATTTTCCTCAATATAAAAACATAAAACTAAGTCCATGTCTATATTACCCAACTTCCATTTTCATCTCCCTTACTTTACGTGTATGCAAAAAAAAGAGACAAAATCCATCAGGATCACAGACCAACATAATATTCGTAGATACGAAGACTTCCGAAAACCTAACTTAAGAGAAAAAAGAGGTCCATGCACATTAACGCTCCAACTTAACAATATTCAGCCGCTGTTTCTCTAATCTAGCGCGAGAATTAGAAAATACGGTTGAGTGCGTTCTCGAACGATTTCCGGTTACGTATCGGTAATTGTCCGCGCGCGAGTCGGTCCGGCAGCCGCACTGCAGTGGCCGCTCCGTACGGAACGTGCGGGGAATTCCGATACCTGTACTGATTTTATTTTTGCTTCTCTCAGCCTTTATTTTCCTGTCTAATAGCCTCGAAAGTCGATTCACTACTAATACGTATTTTGCTCAGAACAAATTGCTGTCTTACAGTACCGTGCGGGTTTTACAGCTGATTACTTTTCTTGAATATAATTTGTGTTCTTGGACTGCAAATTCTTTTCGTTTTAACGTTAATTACAAGTCTGAGTGAGTGACTTGCAATTTAATAAAAATACAAAAGATAAAAATAACATTGTTATTTTTGGTTACAGGTAATATTTGAGAATCGGTCCGGCAAAGCAAACTACAGTGACGGCAGCTCCGTGAAAAACGTGTGCAGCATCCTCATATTGGTACCAATTTTTATTTTGCCAGTCTAATATTTTTTTCCTTTGTGGTAAAAAAATATATATAATAGCTAAATTTATGACAAGTGTTTTAATTTATTTATATCTAAAAATTATGATCTATCTAATTATCGAGCCAATAAAATAATACAATATCCGAACGTTTTCAAGGCGTATTTGCATAAAGAGTTATTAGCTAGTTTTCCGTTTATGTGCCGGTAATTGTCGCAAGCCGGTCCGGCGAAGCGCAGTGCAGTCTGCGCTCCGTACGGAACGTGCCCCGCATCACGATTCCTGGCCTGATTTTATTTTTGATTCCCAGATATGATTGTTCTATTTAATAAACTCTTCGAAAGCCGATTTCACTTTTACGACTTTATTGTTTCTTACGTGCAATTAAATATTCTTCTATTTATCTAAGATGGTTACAATATATTTAGTTGTCAGGATAATATGTAAAAACATGATAACCAAACCGTTTCAAGGCATTCGATCATCGAAGAGGTATTAGCTACATAGTTTGCCGTTTATGTGCCGGTAATTGTCGCAAGCCGGTCCGGCGAAGCGCAGTGCAGTCTGCGCTCCGTACGGAACGTGCTCCGCATTACGATACCTGGTCTGATTTTATTTTTGATTCCGAACCTTGATTTTTCTATCTAATACCCTCTCCGGAAGTCGATTCCGTAACCGATTCCGTAAGACGTAGGTATTGAGGCAAAGAAAATCTGTAATAGGTACAAGAATTCTTTCTTTTCGTGCGTTTTTAGATGAGTTTGTCGTATTGTCTACTACTGTACTTTATGTAACAGAATATAATCCTGTTTTGATTTTATTATAGCGAATGATTCAACTTAGTAATTATACTTTCAGACAAAACTTACAGTGCATCTTACTAAACGTTAGTTGTTTAACTAGAAACATGTATCAATAATATACAGTAAAATGCTCTATTGTTTTCGTATACATTTAAATAGAAGTTAATATTGGGAGTGTTATTATTCGGATGAAAATGTTGAATACATTGTCTATAACAGGTTACTTTATAAATGTTCAGTAGTGTTAATACCACTAAACACAGTTAATACATTAACTTCTAATAGATAGGTATAGGCTTACTTACTACTACTTCTAATACTTAACGTAGCTACTTCTTATCCACCGCAATTTAATTCTAACAAGAAGCGATTGCTTCGTGCGATATTAAAACTCTGCGTTCATTTCCGAAACACAATAATTTAATTATGCAGAGATCTATTCGCAACAATTACATTCGGGCTTCTAAATAATTCACTAATAACGGTCCCAGTGAGGGTCAGAATACAGGATACAACGTACTTAAATGTTTTCGGGATACGTTGTTAAATTGCACGATCTTTCCTTTATCTTTGCGTAAGAATCTTGTCTTACATTGTATTCCCGATCCGGGTCGAGATATCTGATTAAAAATCTTCACATTTACATTCTCGAATGGTTTCGCTTCTTTGTTCGGGGGGCGCCTTCTTTTATCGTTCACCTTTACTGAAATAAATATCTACGGTAAGGAGAAATCGTTTATAAGACAATAATGAAAATGATGTATGTATAATAGATAGATACCTGTACAATAGTTTCACCGAACTTAATATTTCGATCGGGGATTTACGTCCACTGACCCGCCGTGAATCAATTTTGTATTTTGGCGTGGCGTTCATTTTACGCTGGCTTCCCACGGCCTGTATTATCACAAACTTCTACAAACGGGCGCCGTCGAAAGCATACGGCTACATGTAGGCATACACGCACATATTAGTAATTGCTCGTGAACTGTCCGGTTTGAGGGCATATATTCTGTTCTGTGACATTACAGATCATAGAAGATAAGTACCTACTGTAAAAGCAAGATCAAGACTGAGAAATAAAATTTCGACAAGGTTTAATTCCTTATGTAATTTGTGACATTTTAGTGACACGTGGACCATCTCTGAGCAGCGTTGGATCAAAATGTGATCAAAATGTCACAAATCTTATAAATCAAGGCATAAATTGACTATTCAACCAATGTCTTGAGTTGCCCATTACTCTTCATTCTGTTATAGATCCTCTAGATGGTACAACTATGTCACAGTTCAATGCTTGCCAAATAGTTCCTTCTAGAATATCCATTCCTCCTATCTATCGCATAGTTGAAAATATCCTGTTACCCCTGATTGTTACTAATAATAAAAAAAACTTTTTGTGTAAAAGATTTTTCTTATCTTAAATCTACTTCAAAGGATGCAAATATGTATACTATTCTTTACCGAAATAATCCATATTCTTCCTCCATCTTTGCCGATGCGAGCCGAGCGCTCCTACGAGTATCTCGAAGTGACCTGGACCAGCTATAGGCTGGCACACCCAAATAATTCGATTGGTCAGACGCAGGAACACTAATACAATTTTAAAGTCACGTGCTAAAGCGAAGATCCGCGGCCAAATGAAATCGCCGTCGCCTGCTCAGAATTCCGCCGACGTCTTGTACTGTCCACCGTTTCTACAAATTTAATTATCTCGCTAATATAATCTACTTGTACCTTGCTAGCTTAGCAGCAATGAAAAGTTTCGTCTTCTTTACTAATTGTATCATTAGTAAGGGAAATATTTCAGAGTTAACACAAAAGCGCCTTATACCTTTTGTTTACACAATAGCTTAAACTTTGTTTGGTACAAGATGTACTAGCGTTTTGCCTTTAGATCTCACAATGTTTTTTGAAATATCGAATATCAAAATCTCATAATCATTTATTATTAACGTAGTAAAAATATTATTAAGAAATGATAAGCCACTGGTTTATTAGCTTCGTACGTCAGAATTCCACATTAAAATTCCAAAGGCGTATGATATTAAAAGTAATAACCGTATAAGTTATACCTTCAAGGAAAACTTTAGAAGAAAGCTTATTAAGTTAAGCATTATTCGTCCAAAATTTAGTAATTTTTATGAACAATAATACAGAAGAAATTATCTGTAAATAATATCCTACAGTCATTTTCCTAACAATACTAAGAGATTGTGAGATTATAACGTCGTAAAGTAGCTTTCAGTACTTTCTTACTTAAGCGGAGGTCGTCTAACGCGATCAAGATCATAAATTTTATAATAAAACAAGTTTTCTTTCCGCGCACAACTCGTATCGGGTTCTCGGCTTCAGTTAATTACCTCCTTGTGAAAGACATTCTGTCCATGGCACTTTTAACAGTACAAATATCCTTAAAATTTAATCGTTTTCCGCCAAGATTTTTCCATGAAAAGTTTTCCACTTGAAACTTTGCCACTTCGCCGAAGCCAAGTCGCGTTTAACAAAGCTTTTTCATACTTACATTTTTATATCAGGAATGGTATGGCACGCTCCGTTTCATCGCCGCTCGTCCGCCCGACCGCGAAAGGAACGCGCACGGACCGGTAATAGGTGGCGCCTTAGTCGATATTCGAGTCACGTTTAGAATTCCTTATATTTCATCTTTTTATACGGCCCCGAAAAATGTCATCGAATACGCATTTTCTTGTAATCCTCCAGCCTCATAGCCCAGCGGCTCGGGGTGTACGAACTTTGTGTCACGAAATTTTTGCTCCACACCCCGACACTATTTTGTATGCGGAACATCGGTGTCTTCATTTAAATAACGACCATATTTTTATAACTATTCTGAACTAATAAAGCACTTTCGAGGCGACCTGCGATATTAATGCAGGCGTTCCCAAGTGTTTGAGCTTCTTTTTATTTTGCTAAAGTTAAACTTATATATTTAATTGAATTGATGTATTAAGGAGTTATTAAAGATCTTAAAGAATATGTTGTCTTTTACAATGTACATTTTTCACTTTACGTTCTTTTACTATATTTTTAATTTTCAATGCGAAAAATTGTTGTAGTTGTGACACTCAAATAACATTCCAATTTAATACCGGCGAAGTAACGCATCGATGTTCAATTCCCGATAGATTTATTTGCAGTTGGATATTTGTAACGTTCATAAGATGATATAAATGAGATTTATAATTAGTTTCTTTCATGTAAGATCTTTTTATTTCAAACCGGAATTTGCACTATAGCGGGTACATATGGTAGCTCAAATAAAAAAAACGCACCATTTTGTTAATAATAAAGCACATGCAAACGCGGAATCGCTTTCCTCAAAGCGCAAACATGTACTTAACCACTTCAACAACCGAGTCGGCGGTGATACCGAAAATATAAAATCTTCGAATTCTGTGGGGAAACTTTTAATTGCTTACGAAATACACGAGCATTTTGCTAACCTAGACAGAGCGCGTTAGGATTTAGGAGCGAATCCAGCTCCTTATCGGAACAAGTCGGAACATGCACCTTGCAGCGAAAGTTTCCGACAACAGCAACTAGTTTGGAAGCTTGGAAACTCCATCAGATACGTGAGCGCGAAGCGATTACCTGAAGCTACTGGACGTACTGCGGGGTTGACATGTATTAGGTGCGCTAACATGCTCCCAGTTTTGGAATTAGCTACAAACATTTTCACTTTGTTGTGCAACGCAGTATTGCCAGTAACGGCATGTGCAGACGTGGGTCTCTTAGTGTTATTTTGAATAGATAGATTAAATAGACCTGTAACCTATTAGCGCTTAAGAAATATTTCCTAACTTCTTTTGCAGTTTTATTTTACTTAAGCGTCATAACAAAATAACATCTTCACTTCGTTAAAACTAGATCAATGTAACAACCTGCGACCATAGAAATAAACAGTAAAATCTAACAAGGTACAGAATTAAATTCAATACCAACATTCAATAGCAAGCTTGTTTACGCGGCAAGAACAACTGATATAATGAATGCGATATCGCCTCGGCGGAGCTAGCAATTGTCGTTTATCGACGAAGTGTCGCGACGCCACCGTAGCGATATTTCAACGCATAGCGTGTCGTGTGGGCACTAACTAGCGAACGCAGCTGGAGTTGCGGTGCACTGACAATGTTTGGACGCCGCATCCTTGGGCGGCCCGGCCGTGCGGCGCATCGCAATGAGCTAGCCGGACGCCCCCGCTCTCCCCTTCCACTCTAATTTATAGCAACGGTTGATTACGTACAAGAATCTGACTCGGCCGCCGCCGAAAACAAAGGATGCTACACAATTGACCAATCAATCCTAGTTATAAGCGCAACCCGAAACGGAATTTCATGTGTCGGTGATTCGCAGAGTAGCTACGGGTACACATACGGGTCTTACAGAATAAATGGGAATATGTTAAAACTTCCCACCAACTAGTTTCCAACGTAAATTATAACTTTAAATTTGGCGTGCCGAAGTGTATCAAAACTTATTCTGTGTTGTGATTAAATTAATTAAATGTTGTCATTTTAGAATACTTATCAACATTTTGTCGAGACGGTTCTTCTTTGGAGAAATAACTAATTAATATGCGCAATGTGTATTGAGCGGAATACTAGCAAAAGTTATGTTATTTACGAGACTTTGGTTAGGACTTGATATTCATAAAGCGCATTTAATTATTATGTTAACGAACCTGCCTTTGAATAAAATATTAGACGCGTACTGTCAAAGAGAATGAACATCAACTGCTCATTATTGTGGAATGAAAACTGTGGAAAGGTGAGATTGGAAAAGTTGTTTAATTCTGGATTACGCGCAGGGAAACGCAAACATTTATGAACATAAAAGATGCATTCATTTATTCAGGGGAAAGTAGTAAAATACAGACGAATGTTTTCTTTTATCACAGGCGGAGTCCCTGGGAGGTGTTTTCGCTACTAAATTATGCACAAATCAATTCCTTTCCCCGGACTAGGACCTCGTGTTGTGGCCCGATAAATAAATAATACATCTGTAATTGTAACAGAGTCTGGACCGGCGAAAATTTTCAGTGAGAGTTTAACTTGTATAATACAGTTCTTTTTTTCATTCCTCTAGATTGGAGCTGCGGTAAAATTTGCTCTAGGATCTTTCAGTTGTAGAAATGAAATCTGAGCCACATACCTACTAGTAGAAGCCTGGTTACTTAGTATACTGGTTAACTAAATTTATAATGTGAGCTGCGAGGTAAAAATTATAAAGCAATCTCAATAAAACTGTTAAACGCCTTATTTTGTCCTAAAAATTAAGCTTAGAAATTATTACGTTAAACAAAAAGTGTTCAGAAAAGTGTTTGCAGACAGCGACAGTGGTTTGTCGTAGTTATCCTGCACAAGATCCTTTGTTAGAAGTTCTGTGTTGATAACTACCGCTTTGTTTTGGACCAAGAGCTTGCAATACAGTTTGTCTTCTCGAGCTTGTAACATAGTTGCCGCTGATATTATTCGACGATGTTACATTATGGTTGCACAACTTCGCCCACTAGTTGCAGAACTTTCTATAGTTTTGATTAGGTTTAAATCACCTGACTAGAACGGTGTCTGAAATAAATAGCAGTATCTATCTTCTAATTATATCAAAGACTTGACGCAGTGTACTCTCTTATAAAGTTTTTTTTTTTTATAATATTGAAGATGCACACGAACGTACAGGCCACCTAATTGGTAAGTGGTCACTGCCCACTATTACTCATGACCACCTGTAATCAATGCAAGACAGGATCCAGGTTCTTTCTTATGTCGATCACAGATGCGTTGCTTCCCCTGAAGTAGTCCTCAGAAGACATACTTTACTGAGGCGTTCCAACTACTAAGTTGTAGTAACTACTAAGTGTGTTTTCCTGATGAGACTCTTCCAACTAGAACAGCAACAATATCACTACTGTTATTAGGCAGAATTAAGAATGGCAGTGTTGCCTTCGGAATCAAACTACGAAATGTTCTACAATCATAGTTAACGTAAACAAAAAGAAAAAGAAAAGACAAAGCAAGAGCCTCAAATTTCTCATTTATTAGAGCTGAATAATAAATAACATGATGCGGCTTGTTATTCCGATTTAAACCTTAACGGAAATATAAAAAAAACCTCGCATGAGTCGGTTCACAATGATTTATAATCTGAATATATGAAATGGTAGGAGAATAATAGTTCATATGTATTTATTGTGACACACCAGAGCCGGCATGCCTTCCGCGTTTAAAAATAATTCGAATATGTTACTTAAATTCTTTTGTAAAGCGTTTTAATAATTGCAATTCAAAGTAAAATGGCTGCATTTAGATTTTAAGTGCTACATATGCTATAAAAAACTTGTATTGTATGGAAAATATTTTAATTTAGTAAAGTTAATTGGCATTCATGCTGTTTGATTTGTTCTATTCGTGTAATAAAGATAATTTCATTACTATGAAGCAGGAAAGAAAATCTTCAGACCAGCCTTATGTTAGGTTTGTAATCAACATCTTATCACAAGAGGAAATTGAGTTGGAAGTGCATCCAAAATTTTATTATCCTATTCGCTTTTGATTCTCCAAGGGTTGTTCACTATATTTAGCTATTTTACAAAACCATAGATGTAGATCCGGTGCTATGTTTTGATATATTTTAAGTAAATGGAAAAAGCGAGCTCATTGCGAATAATTAAGGTTCAATTAGGGGTTCCCACAACATTCCAGGCATTCACTGAGTTTCCGCTTTGTAGCAAGCATTTTCCTGCGGATCGAACACCATTTCCTATCTCTGAACGGGGATTCAGTCGGTTTATCCTAATTTTCATTTCATTAAAAGACTGAAACCAGATAGAGCTAAATTGGGAGTACTTATTTATTTCCTTATTTCAAACTAATAAGAGACTTTACAATTATATTGAAATTAACTATAACTATATAATAAATAATGTTTGCTTAATGTAACTGGCACGTAAAGCATGTTTTATGCTTATTGTTTTTTTTTCCAGACGTACATATATGTTTTGAGCTGTATCATATTTTATTCAATAAAAAAAGTAGTAATAAAGACACTATACAGCCACAGGCTCGATTCTAAATTGGCGAATCCCGTTCCAATATTGGCGCTTGCATTTGTGAAAAAAAACAAAAACTCATTGCGTATATTGTAATTTAGTTGTTTTATTGTGTTTTTATACGCTAGATTTGTAAATAAACCGTGTTATTCTTTCCGGCGAATTCCGCGCACCGCGGCCGTCAATCACACAGCGTTGATTGCATTGCGCTCTCTATTGGTAGTGCCGATCACGTCTCCATATAAAAATACAATAGCATTGATTGAAAGAAACAAACAAACGAAATAATGTAACTCACCCCACAATCTTTTTATTGTGTGCGAATTGACCGAGTGCAAGTAATTATGTACCGAGGGGTGCTTATCATTTACAACAATTTATAAACTAGATGCAATATAATTATTATGGTCCACTACTGGGCACAGGTCTCTTCCCATCATCGGCGAAGGCCTAGACAATAATCTGCCACACTGTCCCAATGCCGGTTGGCGAAAGTACAGGCCAACCAATCTTTAGGATAAAAATTCCAGTATTAGTTAGAGGCATATTATTTACTGTGTTTACGGTGTTTAACATGTTCCATCCTAAAGGATCTACACAAGCCGCGCAGCTGCAGGCGCTTCTAACACACTTATCGAAAATAATGATGCGACGATTACGATTCAACTACATTATTTATTATTACCCATTATGTGTAGTATACTCTTAATCTCATCAATCTATGACTGTTGTCTCCGAAAAAAGTGAGTTAGGATATTCATTTCGCCATATTAATATTGCCAAATTACATTATTTGATTACAGGCGTAACACGC
>DWTF01000776.1:0-10508 GCA_018250225.1 Udranomia kikkawai
TTGAGTTTTAATTTCAATCCTGTCTAACGTTTATTAAAAATGTCCTTGGGCGGCAGTGATCACTTATCATCAGGTGGACTTCATGCTCGTTTGGTGCCTCAAAATCATAAAAAAATTAGTTTTCCCGATTTTTTTTTATTTTATTAATATCTGAATAGAACGATTCATTAAGTGATGTCATTTTAAATACGATATCGCAGACATATCAGTGATTCTTTTATCTCCATCCATCCCCTGGCATGTGTATCAAAAATGGTCTGATGAGCAAAATATCAAAAGTTGAATGATGTCAGTCGTCATTAAGGCCTCAAAGTGTTTCGTTAGCTAGATGATATAAAGAAACACTGATGGAATTTTTGCTTTTGTAACATTGTAATTGAAACATTTTACATGTTGTGTCATTAGCAAACAATTCATTTATGTACTCAGTATGGAAAATACCTGATATTCTCTGGCTGGCTCTGGCAAATTTATATTGAAGAAAACGGATTTAATACAGACCGTTTGTTTAGGACCTTATCATAATATTTTTACGGAGTATCCTGAGACTACCGCAACAGCATTCCTCACGTAGAACCAATCGCTTAGCCACGGATAAAAAAGAAACGTTGAGTTTGGCAACCGAGCCAACATGTCCAATCTTGTCCAACGGAACGTGAGCATGTTTTTTTGTATTATCGTTGTCAAAGATAAAGTTTAAGTATTTATTGAAAAATAACATATTATCATTATCATTAAAAATACTTTAAATTGGTCAACTTGTCCAACTTCATACAATGCGCCTATCGTGCTATTTGCCCTGAATTATCTCACGTAGTAAGTAAGGTTATTTTTGTATTATCAGAAACTAGACGCTCGGTATCGTGAAAAAATGAAAAAGGCATTTTAAATATGTCAATCGAGCCAACATTCCCAATCTACATAATTGCCAATGCACCGAACATCACATGTGTAACTTGCTTTACTTGTATTCACCAGATAAGGCTTACGGGTTACAAACAAAAATAAACAGGATTTCGAATCTATAAAAATGTAGCTACGAAGCAGAATAAATAGTATTGATCGTTTACTCGGAATTCGTTCGATGCGAGGAGTTTGTTCAGCGAAATGAGATTATGAAACCTGTCATTCCGTAACATCGGCTTACGCCTTTCAGCATGTAACGTTGTACTGACAATCGTTATTAATTAAATCAAAGCCTCTGTCTGTCATTTTATAAAATTTCTTATTTAAAAATTTCATATTACTATAGTCTATAAGTTCTTTTCTACAATATTTTGTAGTGATAGTTGATTTCAGGAGATAGGAACGGCAGGAGTCATCTTGAAGTTTGCAAGTCAATGCTCTACTACTAACTCTAGTTTAGCTTGGTTTAATTTAAACTTTCTTTAGTTCCTCAGGATACGTAGGTTTTAGAGAAGAATATTTTAAAAGAAGAATCTAGTAGACCACTAAAAATATGGCACTAAGTACGCAAACGAGTTTTATCAATTTAAAGTTCCTTAAGTGGTATGCAAATTAGGCAAGCAGTCCCGGTTCGCAGCGAAAACCCAGGTTTTAACCAGCTATCATCGCTCAGCACAAGTTGGTAACAGAATTTCGATGTACAATTTATGAACGTTAATTGATTGCTTTTTTGCGATGCGCGGCAGTCGTCACGTCAGGTGGACTGCATGCTCATTTGCCTCGAAAAAAAAAGTGTTGTCTGTGGAACACGACACTCGTCCTCCTTGGCGGGTTGAGGAATTCGCACTCCGGCACCACCACCCCCCGCCCCCGGCCCTCGCACGCGCTGCACTGAGGTTAATACACTCGCCACCATCCGTCTCAGCGCGCGCGCACGTAACAAATGCACGTTACGCACCTCCCGCCTTTTGGCATTTACGCGCTCAAAATCGTGACGTTGCCGCGCGATTTGACGCCGAATTTACAACGGTAACAGCGTTAAAATATAGTGCAAATGTACTGCTTATTTCAATATGAAATCTTTTCCAGCACCTATTATTGATGTTCCGATATGAGATGCAATTCTGGCGTACACTTACAATACATAAAAACTAATCAGCCGGTACGCTAAACTAAACAAATATTACAAGTGTGATTAAATTATAATGATCTTATACCAAATTAATTCTTTTCGGTTTAAGCCGTGCTATTAAACAAATTATAATTTCCTCGAACCCGTAAAATATCGCTTTAATTAATTATTATTACTAGTGATATTAAGTTTAATTGAACAGAATTATGTACGAGAGTTTGGCATTTTACATCTTTATTATTATGGTACGAGTCATATATAACTCTGGACGATGAATCATGCATATCTCGGACATTTTATTGTAAGTATCTCATTAATATGCTCGTTTTTGGCATTATAACCACTTCGAAGAATCGACAACCTTCCCTGTTAATTTTTACTTGGCAGTGACTTCATTAATTTCCATACCCGTTCAACGGTCAAAGGGAAATTTAACTCGTTGTGTTATATAACGCATTTCACAAACGTCGAGTTTTATCGTTTTTGCTTTCTTAAAACAAATAAAACGTAACAAGGGCTGCCAATTTCAGTTAAATATATTTGTATTTAATTTGTTTAATTTAGTTTCTTTTTTGTTTTGATCTCTTTTCAGTTGATTATATATTAATGCTTAATATCTTCTGAAACCATTTATTTTAAACAGGAATATTCTCATGATTCTCCTTCCCTTCAATGTTTATTCGTTAAATTAATTCGTAGAAATTAATTCTCAAAAGTTTTCTACCTCTAAAACTACCCTGCAAAATGCAAGGCCAGATAATTTTATATTATGAGAACTCTGATTAAGTATTTAGAATTAAGACTAGGATAGGATTAGAAACTTGCAGGAAGTTATAAAAATGTCGCCTAACTCCTGTAGTCTAGTCAGTCCGTTTAAAATAAAAATCCGCGTTATTTGCAGTTGCGTGATTCCTATAAATAGGACTGCGACAGTAGCAACGCAATGATAAATTGGATTATGTTATTTGAGCGTTGGTTGCCAGGAACAATTTGCTTACAGAAGGTGTGGAGACCTTATTTATAGTATTTTTACTAAATTGAAGGATCAGACAAACAATCCTTAAAATTTTAATGGTCATTACTACATTAGGTAAGTTTTTTTATTAAATAGAAAAATTAAATAAAAGTCTCAGACGAATGCTCTGCCCAATCTAAGTGGTCACTCTTCCATTAGCATTAGGTTCTGTTACTATAATTCCCCAACACGCATTGGAGCAGCGTGGCATACTCCAATCTTTCTCCAGTGGTGGAAAGAGATCCGTGCTCAGCAGTGGGACATAAAAAGAGTTGCGGTAACTAAGTAAGGGCTTAAATGAAAGGGGTATCGATGACAATCTAGAAGACAACGTAAACATTACAAGGACCCATGACTGCCCTTAAAGGTGTGCTCAAACACTTAACGGCACGTGCTATCAAACATTAGCTTAGGTCCAAGCTTACGAAATGAAATGTACACTAACAATTCACGTCCCATTAGATGTCTTATTCTCTGTAAATCTTATTTGAGGAGAAAGTTTTTTACGCTAAGCTGCAAGTCAGCCTACAGTTTTTGTAATCGACAACTTGACACCTTTTTGTTTACGAATTTTTAGATTCGTTCGTGTTTTTAATGTAGACAAAAAATATTTTTAGAAAAAAAAAACGTAAAGAAAAGCAAGTGACAAATATTCGTGAAAATCTTCGAATTTTGAATTGATGGAACTGGCCACGTTTTCACTTTGCTTGTTTAGAAGCACGGGGCTTTATTTTTATAAACTCCTTTATTTTCCCAAAAACAACGAACACAGACACACAATTACACTTACGTTTCTGTACAGGTATAGGTATTATATCGGTTCATGAGTGTGCCTTCAATTGCGTTATAAACGATTTTTATGCACACGAGTGTTAAATTACTTTTCTGGAAAACGAGATCCTTTACACACGTCTTCAGATAATTGACGATATCAATGATGGACTGTACGCATAAATTTGTTTCCTTTGTATATTATGATAAACGATGAAATATGTTCAGTGTTCGTCATTTATTCATATTCCAATTCCAATTTAAAATCGTTTGTTGTGAAGCCGAGGAAGATTAATGGAGACGCGAAAGAAATTTTTATGTTCCCACCAAGTGTAGTTACTGTACATGCGTTTCCCATAACTGTATGGGTTCCTCGACGACTTTTTTATCATTTAATGATCGACACGTAACGCGATAGCATCTCGACCGTTAGTGCGTTGGTACCGAATTGTCTATAGCGTTTATTGTCGCCAATTACCCAGTGAGAGTGTTTTCAAAAGGGCTTTATCTCACGTTCATCTGGCTTTGTCATTATTTCAGTAATGTCGCTAAACGTAGGTGTGGCATGTAGTAATTATGTACATATTTAGTAAACGACAAGTTTTGTAAGACGCTTTGAACTGTTAGCTAACACCAGCTAGGGGTGGGGATCGGGCTTAGGTGTTTGCCGATCTGATACCGAGCGTGTTTTTTAACGGGTGCCTTAGCTTCAGATCATTAGTATACCTCGTCAAAGTGTTCTGTGCTCTTTTTGGCATGATGAGATCGCTACTTGCGGTCGCCAGTACTCTACTATTTATCATTTTAAAGGTAGTAAGACAGTATTTTTTTCTTACTTATAAATTATTTCACTATAGATATAGAGTATACCTACAGTTAATGCCCTCCTTTATCTGGTACTACTACTTAATTAGTCAAATATTAACTTTAACGACATCCTTGCGACTTTCATCAATATCATGATTTTAAGAGATATCCTTTCGGATTTAAGTACTGACGGTAAATTAAGTTTTGTTTTCAAATCTTGTAAGTATTTCAAAAGAAAATATTTCAACAAACAGCTTTCAATCCATTTCTTCTTCGTATATTCTTGTTTATTATTCACAACCATGTTAAGGTGATTTACATCGAAGTTATTATGGTTATGATAGATCTTTATGGTTGAAAATCACCAGGCATCCAGCCATTCCAGCAGATTGCGGGAAAGGGCTTCCGCAACAACGGGATCCACATTCCGCTTATTACGACTGTGTACTTTGCACTGCATTTTTAGTATTCTAGACTGATTCTAGAGTCTATTCTAGAGTCTGACCATTTGGGATTCCTGGTTTCTTTTATTTTAAACCGTATATATGTATAAACAATGAATGCTATATAGAATTATATGAATTAAACCGACAATCTTGCCCGCTACGTTTTTCTCTCGAACCACGTATCGGACCAATGCCCGCTGTTCGTGAAGCGTAGACGCTGTTACGCAAGCAAGGCAAAATGTTCTTTTATTTTGATTCACACTTCGCGCCCTTGCCCCCGCATAAATTGGTTGAAGTGGATCTCTTACAATGTCTTTTTCCATTGAGGCAGAAATTTGGATCCTAAATTCAATTTTTGGTTTCCATTTTTGTTTAAATTGTCTATGACGTCCACGACGGTGGATTCGGTAAAAATATTTTTAGTTACAATTTTTTTTTAGAGAATCATCCTTCAATTCAAATTCTCTGGCCACCGATTTGCATATGTATTACGTAGCATGTAAAAAGCAAAATCGTAATACGCTCAAACAAATCGAATTAATAAAACGCAGCTCGAAACGACTTCTCGTAACAAACGCGGCGCATGTAACACATAAACAACACTAATCCTTAGATATTAATCCAACGGCATAATAAACTAACAAGATTTAAACCTGTTCATTGTTTTTTAGTTCTTCTTAAGCTTTGTTAAAGTGAGTTGCCCGTACTTTATCATTGGCAAACATCTTCGCGTAACTTATGAATTTGCATGTTTACGATGCTCCTCGGTAGGTGGTCCTGCGATTTGTCCGGGAATGGCAACCGCATGACAGGTGGTTAACCGAACACCATTAACCAAACGACCGGTTAACCATTAACCAAAGCCGATTCTTGTACATTGTATCTTAACATCGATTTATCCCCACTCTCGCAGCACTGAGTTATCTTTCCGCCATCAGAATGCTTTGAAACATAATAGTGTTTTCTCGTAGTTTATTTGCATTGCGAATATTAATCAACTGGGTGGGCAATGCCAATGTTTAGCCTAACAGACGGGAATTATTGCTGCTATTGCTATTTATTTGCTGTATTAAATTAAACATCTCAAACTGTTAGTTGCTTTGCGTCGATTGTGTTAAGTAATCGTAAAGCTTTAGAATGGTTATTAATTTTCAAAAATATGAAATAAATAAATAAGAGCACAAAAGGGAGTAGTTTTTTAAAGTCGTTATTGATATAATTAATGTGACAAGAATTATAAAAAATATCAATGTAAAACCTAAACTTTGAGTTTCATTAAATCCACATACATATGTACTATACATATGTATGTGGATTTACTAATGTAGAATGTGTAAAATCAGCAGAAGTATCATGAAACTCTAAATCTAAAGTATAATGTATGATCAAGTACAAGCAACCAATATCTACTAGAATCAATTCCTTGTCCTTTCAAACCCTATTGTAGTCGTGGCATTGCCCAACAGAGCTCGTCTGCCGAGTATTTACTGCACATCTATGGCATAACTTGAGGGCACAGGTTGCTTGCGTCAACTGCACTTTCGATGTGCAAGTGAAAGGCGCATCTTCGATCAGGTGCATTGGCGAAGGGACCGCAGAATGCAATAGCAGCCCCAACCGTTATGCGGTCATGCTAGTGCAATAACATTTCTTTGAATACTTGCGGCGATTTGATTGTAACGGCTACTGTACACCTCGGAATTGTTAGGTACTTACCATTGGTTTTAGAGGAATTTTATTAGCCCTTGCATTTATACTTTATGAATGTTATTCGATTTTCGACAGTGTGAGGTTTCATGTTCTAAGATTAGCGAAGGTGTTTTCTTTTTTACATGCTTCTATTTTTCATTAAAGAGTCAACATCCGATGTTAAGAAGTCCTTCTTACGTGTATGCATACAAACATACATAAATGCACTATCGTTCGTAACCAAGATAATCTGTTCGGTTATTCATGGAGATATATGATTGCTTATGTGCAACATGTAGGTAAATCGTAATCACATATTTACTAAATTATTACTTTAATGCAATACAATGGTGACATGAGATACATAACTATAGTAAGACCTGTTTGCAATCAAATATGTATTCTAGTTTTGTGTTTCCTGTTGCGACATTTTTTACCACTTACCACCAGAGCTTCATTTATATCTGACAATTTTAGAAACTAGGAAGCTGATTTTCTACGATAGCTTACTTGTAGTCGTTGAATTTTGTTGGTCCTTTAAGTTGACTGGTAGAGAATGCTTATAGCATAAGATTAAGTTTTTACCTTTAATATCGGTATAAATACATTTAAAGTTAAATAAATAAATAGCTCATCAACCAATCTCTAGCAACATGTAAAGGAGTCAAAAGTAGCAAATTGGTAGCGGAAGCTATGTTCAAGGGCTATAAATTTAGCACCCGACATGCAACATGTGAATTATGAATGAATGGTGCGCTGTAATGAATCTGATCTGGTATGAGTCCGTAGCCTGCGGCGCCTTTTGTATCACCTATTCATTCATGGTATGTAAGATTTGAATGCTTAGCTTTTGAATTAAGGATTGCCACCTCCCCTTTGGATTTCTGAAAACTTCATTTGGGTTGCGGCTCTACTTCATAGGATCTCGGCATCTAATCACAATTTTATTTCGAAATCATAAGGTGATTCAAAATCAAATCTAAAATCTTAATTCTTCCAATGTTCACAAACATTTGCAGAGTCTGGGATCTCGCCAGTTAAGTATAACGAAACTTGTGTTAGGAGAGTCCCCTCTTCACTTTGGATTATAATGGAAAACTTGGGTTAAATATTGAAGTTACTATATGGTAATAGAGTAGTAGGATATTGCAATAATGCTCTTGTTTTATTTATGCCAGAGGGATCAATATCCGTGGATTCCTGTAAAGTTCTTAAAGTATCTTGTTGGTTCTCAAAGTATCCTTACCTTACCTTTTCTTAATTTTGTCTTTCAAAACAAATGCCTCTACAACTTAGCAACTAATCACTGGTAATTCCTTGCGGTTGGTGTCTACAGTCTACGAGTCAATTGCGCCGGGAAGCGTGCTCGCAGTTCGTGCGGTGTCTCATTACCAGAGATGTTTACTATTAACCGATGTCTGTTATTTCATTAGCTCCATTCTGTCATTACTAGCGGAGCTGGGGCGTCGTAGGAAATTGTTAGCGATGAATGCACCGAACCTAACGGGAGTGCGCCGACTCAATTATAATCGCCGACCGCTTCAATGTCAGTTTTCCCAGGTGGGACTTTTATGGTTCTGCGTGGACGTGGACCTCCAATGAAACAGTCTTCTTTTTGTTGGGAAGGGAGAGATGATTGATCGAAATAAGGAATATTCATAAGTCATTGTAGTCATTATTCTTCTACGTAAAAAGGAATTAGATTTTTTCAAACCTTATTTATTTGAAGGACTTACATAATGAAACATGTCTATTCTATTGTATTTTCTAAAACTAATATATAAAAAAAATCATCTATCCGACAAATATTCCGCAATGTACAATGTCAGACAAAGTTTAAGAGTCTTAGAATAAGAGATTAGGTGATCGTTGGATAACAAAACTATTCACGACTCGGCACCTACATGTTAATCCGTAGAATAGTTACAAACTAGTACCCACTCGATGCTAGAAAGCGATCGAGTCAATTGAATACAATTTCACGGTGTGAAGGATAAACGGACACACGCGTGTCGTATAATCATGCGATCAATCAGCTTTCTCGTTTCGGTATTACAGAAATAATGTTTGACGGATAACCGAGGAAAGTCACTGATTGTGGGTCTTGTGTATAAACACCTAATTGGTTCTTGACACTACCACTGTGGGAGCGTGTACTGGACTAATATTTATACTAAGTACATCCGCAATATTAATACAATCATAAAGGGACCAGAATTAGTGTTAACGTGTGATAAAATTGCAAAGTTTTATTGAGATGTAATATTGATAACACGCTTAATTACGTACACACAACTTATACATTATCAAGGTAGGCGCAGGCAAACTTACTATTTATGCGTTGAGAAAATTAAGGTTTTAGCCATCATTTTCGGACTTAAGAAATGTAAATGGCGCTTACTCTATGGTTATGTACTCGAATACATGTGAAGTATGTAGATATTCTAGATGCGTGTTACAGTACCAGTTATATCATCAGTGTGTATAAATTACAAGGACATTTAAATTCGTCCAATGTGTATTAATAATAAAGTTATTATCTCAGTGCTCTTGAAAGTAAATTTAGAGATCTCGCGCGCTTATGTTATTCCGGGAATAAATGGTTTATCAAAACATGCTATTTCGGCTCCGAATAAATTATATCTACATTAGATGTCTAATATAAAATTCTACGTTACAATAACAGTGTGAAACTAGTAATTTATGACATTAAATCCATGTAGTTGTCGCAATAGGATACATGGTTTATTAATTTCATTTTTTTTAGTCCAGCTTTTACTTTATAGTTTATTCCTTGGCACGATTTGTGTGTAACATGAAGCTATATTTTAAGATGAGAAATGTTTTCTTAAATTTACATTTAGAATCACAAAACACGTCGTCTTGTATTTTTTAATAAACATGTGATTTACAAACACGAAATCTTGTCCACAATGTTCTTACACCTTCAGTTTCTATTCTTATCTCGAAATCTCTAAAACTATACGCACGATTGGCTTAAAATCTTGCATAGTTACTTATTTCACGATGTAACCCCTAAGGTTGCAATAAGGGTATGAAAATTTGTATGAAAGTAGAGCTATTAAATTTATTTATTTGAAGTTTATCATATCGCACTTAGGCAGATAATGTAGACTATGTTCAGTAGATGGCAGTATCTAACTAAACCTTGCAATGAGTCCGAATTATAAGTTGTCGGTTTTTTTTTAATGTCAACAACACAATACATATAACGCTGTAGTAGTTAGATACGCCCTCGCTATAATGCGACCGCGCCGAAATGATTCCACCAAGAAATGAGTGAGCTCATTCATTTAGACGAGCGATGAGCTTGCAATTCAGTATAATAAAAAGGGATGACACTCTTGCCTCAGTTCACCACACATTGAAGTAATGCACCACAGATTTTAGGTGTCAGGGCGTGTCTAACTATATAAATCTTTGATTTGATTCGATATAATATAGAAGGAGTGTTAATTCTAATAATTAATTTAAGCGCAACTTACTACCGAGTATTGGTTTCATGATAGGGATGAGCTGTCGAGGTGCACTGAAGGCGACCATTTAGACGAAGGTTTCGTATAGAGGTTGGTAATAGGGTGGTGGTATTAGATACACTCTGGCTATAATGCGACCGCGTCGAAATATTTCCACCACGAAATGAGTGAGCTCACTCATTAAGATGAGCGATGAGCTTGCAATTCAGTATGATAAAAAGGAATGACACTATCGCCTCAGTTCA
>DWTF01000777.1:0-10507 GCA_018250225.1 Udranomia kikkawai
TCTCACAAAAATGCCCAAATCATAGCCATCAGAAATAGCTATTCTTAGACACAGAAATTAAAATAATTACAAATGACTACGAACCCTTGTCTTTCGCAGAGATTGAAGTTGTTTAAATCTATTTATAGCTGACAGTAAGGAGTTCAAGAAATGTTGAAATATTTAATTTGTTTTTGTTTCGAGTATCTAGTCTGAATTGTATTTTATGCTATTTCTTATTCCTCGTGTTTTTCTATTAATACAAGGTGGTAGAACCTTTTACGGTTCGACTCCGGAGGCACCACCGCCACGCCAATTTCAGCCTGATAACAAAACTGTTCGTGCTGCTGTGTTGTGGTTTGAAGGGTGTAGCCAGGTAGAAAATAATCTTTGACCACACCCTTCAAACAACCCACGTTCCAACTTAGTCCTCAGAGGTAACAACGCATTTGTGGTTGACCTAAGAAAGAACTTCGATCCTGTCTTAGGTTGACTACATACTCGTATGTCCAAGGGCGGCAGTGACCACTTACCATCAGGTGCACTGCATGCTCGTTTGCTACCTCAAAATCATAAAAAATACTATACAAAGCGACCTTAGCATCCGTAGGCTAATAACGTTTTGTGTCTCATTACTTTAAATTTGTTCCGTAATTAAAAGTATTCTTTTTTCCTTATTTTTTCTTCTATATCTGCTTCCAGAGATTGTCCCTGAGGCAGTGTGCCCTAGTTCGTAGACTACATAACTTGCTAAAACCGTTATTAAAATTCGAAATTTGTACAGTACAGTTTAAGAGTTACAGTTAATCTAATGAACCATTAGTTAGTTGTATTGTAAGTAAATTTCATTGTTAATTAAATTTAAATTCATTAAATATGTATGTGCGCGTAAGAACGCGAGTTTCTTTATCAAAGATAGCGATTGCATTCGATCTCAAAAAGACTTCTACTTGCTCAAAATGAGGTGAATTAAGCGAAACTCAATGGTTGGAACGATGAACTTATGATCAAGAAATTATAGTTTAGGTTCGAATCTCACTCTCCCATTGTACGTACTATTGACGCAAACTCACTCATAACATTCACCTTAGAGCTTTTTGGGGGCGTAAGAAAATACCAGTAAGTAGGTATTGTTACATGCTAATAATTTAAGAAATGCCTGTATGTATTTTTAAGACGTCACCACACTTGTTTATTGTCAAATAAGTTGGATATGCGACTATATTTTTACAGGCTAGCAATAAAAAAACATCTTTAGGTCGCATTAAGTCTACAGATAGGTCCTTGTCAAAAAGGGGCGTGCGACTTGACTGGTATCTTGCTTAATTAGTAAGTATTTTGTGTCTGAAAACAATGGACCTCCAATAAGCAACTGGGTTTGAAAAGCTTGTAATCTACGAACCATTAAATAATAACGTCCATTTATAATTCTACCTTCTCTAACAACATTTTATCAAATCCAAAGTTTGAATTCAAACTTTGGCAAGTCCGAAATACATATTACATTACTTAGCAAGTTATCGTTTGCTTGAAGCCAATTTATGTCCCACTGCTGGGCACTGATAAAAGAGCATGCACAGTAAGTGGTCACTGCCACCCATGGACATTCGCAAGACAGGAACGAAGTTCTTTCTTAAGTCGATTACAAAGGATGCATTACCAAATGCCTGTTAAGTCTCCCTTACCACACCCTTCAAACTAAAAAAAAAACACTGCTATTATAAGGCAGAAATACACAATACAACATATTATGTTGGTAGCAATATATTTGTCGATGTGTCGATTATGGATGCCCATGGACGGCAGTGTGTACTACCGTCTTCGTTTACTACCTCATTCTTATGATAAAGGGAGCTGTTCCAATTCGAATTTGCCGCGTAACACGCCTAACTAATCCTTCAACCTCTACTAAAATCAGTAAGCGTCTGAGGAAATCTCTTCAAATATAAGATGAATATCCGATGCGGGGTTGCCGACGTAGCGATTCGATTCGATGGTGGTGCATTATTGAATTAGATTAAAATTGCAATATCGCATATTGGAGCGAACGCAGATTCGCGGGCGCACGCGTTGAGAATCTCTAATGTACTTGTAACGTACCGTAGAATATATGAATGTGGAGAAGACGCCGATCTAGCGTACTAACATCAGATTTCATGAATATACGCAAAAATATTTTAGAGTGAATTATAGCCAACCGGCTTTTTAAAATATATATAGTTCTTTGTAGTAAGGTAGCAAACGAGCATGCAGAACACCTGATGATGCCGCCGATATATATCTGTAGTCAACCTAAGACAAGATTGAAGTTATTTCTGAGGTCAACTACAAATGCGTAGCCACCCCAGAGGACTAAGTTGGAACACCTCGATCAAGTATGTCTCCCTGACCACACCTTTCAAACCAGAACGACTTATTCCGGTCTGATCCCCAAAACCGATCCACTGATAAGAAAAAAATGTAAAATTAAAAGGCAGGGGATCAGTTTTGGGGATCAGACCGGAATAAGTCACTGGAACACAGCAGTACGAACAATACTGTTATAAGGCAGAAATAGGTGCGGTGGTGGTACCTCCGGAGACAAACCACGATTTTACCACTTAGAAGAAGTTGTGTCATAATTAACCGCCGGGATTAAAATAATTTCATTGCAACTCCAACATAATTAATATTGCACATGCGGTGACATGACTGTTCCTTTGAGTCTTTGTAAAACAGAAAAAATGTGAAAAATTGCGTAACACTTTTTCAAGGAATACCTTTTGATGCTTTTGACATACTTTTCCATGACCTAAAAACATTAAAATGTCACGAAAATTCGATATTCAAAAATCTACCTGAAAACCTTTGCGTAATTTAGCGTAGCGCGAAATTAAATGTAAATTAATAAATCACGGAAATTACCCAAGAGAAACGTTTTTGTATAACGATAATACTAAATTTGTATAACATTTAATAGGTACGAGGTAGCTCAAAACAATAAATCAGATTCGCGTCAAATAATATGTAAAACAGACAATTAAAATGCCGAGCAGAGTCGTACTATCAAGATTATCTTTGTACTACGCCAAATGCCTACTTTGAGTAATGGGGTAATACATACAATCTAGGACTAAAGTGGAAAAAGAATTTCTTCGTCTATAAAAGGAAACGTTTTAGGAACGCTTTTTTCGTCGCAATTTTTTCTACCCTCATTTCGTTGCTATTTAGAATTCCACATTCAAAATTAAGTTAACTTCCGAATGGAGCGCTAAAGAGCTTTGATTGGCAGACGGGCAGTGGAGGGGGGAGTACAAAAGCGGAGTAATGCATGTTTGATTATCACTATTGTGCGGGCCGAGTCGCCGCGCAGACGTCTAGGCGGGGTTTAGTGGATATTGGAAACGGGACGTTTTAAAATGGGAATACTCAATGAGCTATCGATTGATTGAGACGCCTTCCGTTCGGTCACTGAATAATTTGTGTAGATACTTGCGAAGTGAATCGTGATGATTTATGTCGACTTGTTTCACAGTGAAAAGGTAGACGATAAATCAATGAAGCTATATTGTTTGGAGCGAACAATTTATTATACTGTTATGTACGGGATCCAATCGTTTCGCATCGTAGCGCTTCTCCATTGTGAGACCGTAACAATAATATATTTGTAAGCATTCTAAATTTTCAAAATTGTAGTAAGTTATTAATTACCTGTGTCTCTCTCTGCCCTGTATTCTTACACACAGATAAGTGCCCAGAAATTGACAATTAACAACCATTATAATATCAGAATAGGATATGTTAAATCTCTGGTAACATCTAAATAAAATTATTTTAAATAATATTTGTTTGTCCATCCACTTTTTGCCCTTACTACTATTGACAGATATTACAACCACTATCATCTACAACAATCTAGATTAGATCATCAAAAAAGTCTTTCATTATATCGCTCGTCACTCTCCTTATATACAACAAGGGCTCAACACTTGCGAAGGGTGTACGTAATGATTAATATCCTCGTCTTGAATAGTCGATGTGAGCTCAAAGCGATAACTTTTCACCGATACATACATATACCCATATATATGTATATCGGTAGATACGTAACGTTCGCTTCAGATGTTTCAGTTCATTGCGCTTTCAGTGCAGGTGTGTTGCATAATGAAATATCATTGTTGAGATCGTTCGAATTTCAGCTTTGTAGTGCATTTGAAAGTTTATGTATCTTTCGAATTCATGCGCTGGTTAGTATAGGCACAGTATAGTCTTGAACGCGGCTTCCAAGTTACCGATGAAAAATTAATAGAGAGGTAGCCAAGTTTGGGAAACTCTGGGCTTTGATTTGAGCGTTCTGAATTTAGTGGGTCTGCTAATGGACTTGTATGAACCTACACTGAGACCTGTATTGTAGTGAGTTACACCATACTACTGAGAAAGTAGAGTTTGGAAAACTTCATACTACGGAGAATATTACATAAATCAAATTTTAATACTAGACAGACAACCGCTTTTAAATTACTAAAACTGATTCTATCAAATAAATAAGCAAGCTATTTGATACTAAATTATTCAAGTCTCACAAAAAGGTAGTATCACTATAAATGATTCCATTTGAGAATTTTAACAAAACTAAAAGCTCCTAAACAAACTCCCAGTTTGCAGCTCGTTAGAACAAATTATCCGGCTCGAAGGACCAACGGATGTTGATCTAACTATATAATTTCATTTGAAATTTACAACCAACGATATCCATATTAATTATTAACGAAATAGAGTCAATGCAATTAAGAACTATTTCCTTGTTATGTTTGTATAGGACTAGCTTTTCGACCGGGCTTTGCTCCCAGGGGAACGAGGCCGGATTTAGTTGGAGAGATTGGACTGGCAAGTATATTAATTATATTGAAATAGTATATGAAGACCAAGAACTTAATAGGTAACTTCTTACGTAACTTAATTTTTAATATGAATGTATCAAACATTCATAATAAAAAATAAGTGAATTTTTAACTTCTAGTTTTTTGAGAAGACTTAAGTCGATACGATTGGCGATAACTTTAGCCGGGAATAAAATGGGCAGCAGATGAAATAAATTTAAGGACATCTGCAATAAGTATTCTCATTTAATGACAACACTGATATTTCTTGCCATTGTCGTGTATTCTGGTTACTTTACCCAGGTTTTTATCTAGAAACTACTTACAGACATTGTAATAAAATGACTACGTATAATTGCGAACTCATAGTGGATTTTCAAATATATGAAACTCGAGAATAACGTATCAGCCTATTACCGGACGCCTACATCTAAATAAACTAACTTCTTTCCATTCTACCCTTTTTTTACAAATCTAACATGAACATTAACGCTTTTGTATCTCATTCTCATCTATAATTGAATAAGCGTCCCACGATATTACATTTGTTTCCAGTAAGCGTTTGATTTCGGAACATCTAATAACATTAATGGAAGCAAAGTCACGTAACGGTTTCCGTTTTCTACAAAAGTCGAAAACTACGAGGGTTACTTAGTATGCGGCAATAGAAATGTGATGGTGCGGTGTTCCCTCCAAGTCGCCGCGCATTCATGGCATTTCATTGTAAGCACGGCAGTCGCGGCCTCGCCACCGCGGGGGGATCGCGTTTGTGCACGCTCGCTCCGCGCACTGCTCTATTTACCACGCTCATAATCATTGTTATCGAATCGTGTCCGCATATTACTCGCGCCCCAAACTCTAATATGATCGCACGCGACGCACGAACTATACTTTCATTCATCAAAACGAGTTGACGAGTGACAATGATATGGACGCGGTGCGGTTTAAAATGATAATTAACGTGATATTCTTTTGTTTAGTGATGGGCGCGGCGCTTACGGAAGCGCCTGACGCTGCAGATGCTTGTTTCCGTGCGTCCAGTGAAAACGGTTCGGTGGAGTGCAATGTACGGACGCTGTCGTCGGACAGGGATGTGGTCGGTTCGATGCACTCGGATGGCGCGGAGCGGCTCTCGATACGCTGCGGTCCGCACCTCCTCGAGAGCACGCTCAGGGACCATCACTTCGGAAGAATGCAAGGTTTAGCTGAGATCGCTATAAATAACTGCAAGATACTCCGGCTCCCCGGCAATGTGTTCGAGGGTTTACGAGGCTTGAAGACTTTGAAGTTGCGCTCCATGAATAACGAATGGGGCCACAACAAGGAACTTGAGCTGTCCCTTGGCGCTTTTAATGGACTCAGAGAATTGCACACTTTAGATCTAGCATACAACAACATACGGAAAATACCGTCGGATTTGTTTTGTGCTCTGGAAAACATAATGTCTCTCAACCTGACTCGTAACAAAATAAAGTTTGTTGACGAACTTGGCTTCGGGCACAAATGTGGTTCTACTTTGCAGACGATAGATTTGAGCCATAACGATATCCTGTCTCTACCAGCTGACTCTGAAATATTACATTTGCGGAGACTAACGCAACTATTTCTGCAAAACAATAAAATAAGCGAATTGCCAGGCGAAGTATTCAGTGACTTATTGTCACTTAAACTTGTGAATCTATCGGAAAACTCTATAAGTTATTTGCCTGAAAATTTATTTTACAACACGAGAGAAATACGTGAAATATACATGAGATACAACGAGTTGGAAATTCTGCCAAAAAGGATATTTAATAGGTTGGAACAATTACTCGTTTTAGACCTTTCAGCGAATAAATTGAGGAGCGACCACATAGAAGATGAAACGTTTGGAGGTTTAATAAGATTAATCGTGCTCGACTTGTCGCACAACGCACTCGCAAGGGTCGCACGAAACATGTTTAAAGACTTATTCTTTTTACAGATACTCAACCTGAACAATAACTCTATAGGGTTCGTCGAGGATAACGCGTTTTCACCACTTTTTAATTTGCACACTTTAAATTTGGGCCAAAATAAACTCCGCACTGTCGAAGATCATGTGTTCAATGGTCTATTTATTCTAAATAAGCTAAATTTAAATAACAATTTACTGACCTTTGTTGGTGAAAACGCGTTCAAAAATTGTTCCGATTTGAAAGAATTAGATTTAAGTGTTAATAAGTTAACGAAAGTACCAGAAGCAATTTTGCAATTGCCATTCTTAAAGTCGTTGGATTTGGGGGAAAATTTATTAACGGAAATATCAAACAATTCGTTTCTGAATTTATCGCAGTTGACCGGGTTGCGTTTAATTGACAATCAAATTGGAAACCTTACAGCGGGTTTGTTCTGGGGTTTGCCAAGTCTGCAAGTACTCAATTTGGCTAAAAATAAAATACAGTCAATAGAGACCGAAACCTTCCAAAAGAACGTGCAATTGGAAGCCGTTCGATTGGACGGTAATTTCATTTCAGACATAAATGGCGTATTTGTGTCATTGACAAAGTTGTTATGGTTAAATCTGTCTGAAAATCATTTAGTATGGTTCGATTACGCATTCGTGCCGGGAAGTTTGAAATGGTTGGATATTCACGCTAATTTTATCGAGATTCTTGGTAACTACTATAAGATTCAAAAGGAGTTACGCGTAAAGACGTTAGATGCGAGTCATAACCGTATCGTTGCGTTATCTTCGATGTCTATACCTAACAGTGTAGAGTTATTGTTTATAAACAACAATTTTATTGCAAGCATAGAATCAGATACCTTTTTAGAAAAAAATAACTTAACTCGAGTTGACATGTATTCTAACGAGATTGAAACCTTAGATATGACTAGTTTACGAATTTCGCGAGTAGACGACGATCGCTCACTGCCAGAGTTTTATATTAGTGGAAATCCGTTTCGTTGCGATTGTACAATGAAATGGATTCTGCTTATAAATTCTGTTACCACTAGGGACTATCCTAGAGTAATGGATTTGGAAAACGTTATATGTAAAGAATCGTATGTACGCGGGGTTAAATATTTGCCAGTAAGCTCATTGCATATAAAAGATTTTTTGTGTAAATATGATAGTTACTGTCCTTTAGATTGTAATTGCTGCGACTTTAACTTTTGTAATTGCAAAACTGTTTGTCCAGGAAATTGTTCTTGTTATCATGATTCTACGAAAACTACAAATGTTGTTGATTGTTCTGTTAATCAATTATATGCTTTACCACAAGATTTTCCAATTAACGCGACACACATTTATCTGGACGGCAATGTGTACACTGAACTCAATCAAACTATTTTTGAGTCCATACGTAAAGCTTCTGTTGTTTATTTAAACTCTAGTAACATTGTTTACATTCATAATTATACGTTTGACGGGCTAAATAGTTTAAAAATATTGCATTTAGATTCCAACAAAGTGAAACAGCTGCGCGGTCTTGAGTTTTCAAAGTTAACCAACTTAAAAGAATTGTATCTTCAGAACAATGCTATCGAATTCATTTCGAATGCAACTTTTTCCTTTTTGGGCGCTTTGGAAGTTTTACGCTTGGATGGAAACAGACTCGTAAATTACGGCTTGTGGCATTTGGATAATAATAAAAAGTTACAAACATTGTTCGTGGGAAACAACAATTGGTCATGTAGTTGTAAGTATTTACAAGGATTCCTAACTTACATATCACAAAATGTCGAAAAAGTAGTTGATATCCATAACTTATGGTGTTATAATGAGAATGTAAACCCTGCGAAAAAACCATTGAATTTAAATGTGACAGTTTGTAGTGAAATAAGTGATACATCCACGATAAGTGCGTTCTTTGTCTCCCAAAACATACCGTTATTAGCGTCAGTTCTTACTGGGTTCATGCTTATTTTATTAATATTGGCCTTAGTGTTCACATTTAGATACGCTTGCAGAATGTGGCTGTATTCGAATTGCGGCATTAAGCTCTCTCCTTTAGCGGGCGCCTTTAACGACGCTGATAAGCTTTATGACGCTTATATTTGTTATAGTCCTAAAGACGAGGAGTTCGTAATAGAATCATTTGCGCGAGAGCTCGAGAATGGTTATCCTTCGTATCATCTTTGTTTGCATTATAGAGATGTTCCACAATTTGAAGCGACCTACGCCCAATTCCCTGACTTGGTGGTCGAGGCTACGGAAGCTTCGAGGCGTATTATAGTAGTTATGACAAAGAATTTTATCTTGACCGAATGGTCCCAGATAGAATTCCGACAAGCTTTACAGAAAGCATTACGAAAGAACCCACATAAATTAATAATAGTGTCGGTAGGGCTCGTTCCACGAGACGCGGAGTTGAAGTCGTATTTCAAAACGGGTTTGGAGATAACGTGGAAAGAGAAACGTTTTTGGGAAAGGTTACGTTATGCGATGCCGTCTTCTAAACGACGCGGTCAAAAGTTAAAGAGGCTAAATTATGGGAGGCATTCGAATACGTACACAATGGATGCGTCCGTATTGAACAGCACCTGTCAGACACTTTGCGGCAAGTCTGCCAACTCAGCCGAGCGTTCGCCCTGTGATCGACCGCTATCCGAGCACATATATTCTACAATAGATTCGGATTACTCATCAACCGATTTCCAAGGCCGCCATAATCAACCGCAGTCTGTGGTTTTGCATCACACTGTTCAAACGTACCTGGTATAGGGGGCCCGTAGTGAAACAAAACGATCTCATTTTGTAACGTAAGCAATCACTCATATCTGGCTTTGTTGTAAATGAAATGATTTTGTAATTCCGATGTAAATAGACCTCATAGTTATAATAGGTATGTAACTTTTGTACAATAACGATACCAAATTTTTGCATTTCGGTACGAATTGCTTCTTCGTATTTATTGTATTTTGTTTGAGAGAAAAATTTATGAGTATTAATTTGAAAGACTGTAAATTATTGTGTAGATTATTTCCAGTATGGCTGATGTTTGTATAGATATACGTAATTAAAATGTTTATAACTGATCTGATAATTTATTTTGTTTTTGTCCTACTACATATCGATTGCGACAATATTGTATTCATATGGCGAAGAGGATACATGGTTTATTTCGTTTCCAATTTTGTTTTTACGATCGGGACCAAGTAGAGCAGCTGTCTTGTGTAAACATGACGAGAATGAATGGGAACGTAGCTGGTTTCATTAAACAAAACCAATTTGACGAATTGTACTTTATTCAAGTGCGTATTTAAAGGCGAGGTTATATTTTCCTGGTTGGAGCTCAAATGACAATCATTCAAGATATATGTTAGGGCTATTCTGCTATTGATTGAGTCGTTCATGGCGCTGCTATCAAACTTTTTCTTTTCGTTGAGTATCGTCGGGTCATGCCGCCATTTTATTTATCCTCAATTTATTTTCAGTAGTGAAAGAGATAAGCGGGATGGTTTATGTGCTTACTGACGATCCGATTCGATTATAGAATAGTCAATTTGGGCGTGATATCAGAATAGATTACAATATCAGTGTTAAAAGGTTAGCTAGTTCAGAGCTACCCTATGGTTCATTAGACGCTTAAAAGTGATAGAGCTCTTTGTTGTCCGCTATACCCGTTCCGCCTCACAGGAGTGTAAACCCTACTAATATAAATGTAAATGTAAGTTTGTTTGTTACGCTTTGAGGGTAAAAC
>DWTF01000778.1:0-10505 GCA_018250225.1 Udranomia kikkawai
CTATCAAATATAGTCACAATACCAATTAATTTATTTACGTTCCGATAAAATATATTTTTATCATTTATAATGTCTTCGAGATTTTTTTTATTCGAAATGACAACCCAGAATTGCTGATATCTTGTTAAAACATAAAATAATAATAGATTTGGTTGAGGCAAGGGCTTAAAGCCGGCTTAGCTTATTTTAAAGAATTAAAGTGCATAATAATGTACCACATTATTATGCAGTTTAATTCTTTCTCCTCGCCTGGCAACAAAATCTCACAAATATCTTTCCGTCTAAAATTGTAAAGAACAATGTAACATGTTGCGATAAAATAAGGTGTAAACTATTTATTGCGTCCGAAGGAAATAAAATAGAATAAGAACCGTATACCTAATAAGAAACGTAACCTATGTCATTATAATTGGCTCGGAAAATTTGAGACTGTGATATGTGCCGTAAAGTTTTACTTTTTATGCAAAATTTTTGGCATTTTTTTTATTAATATCTTAAGGGTTACAATTTTCTTCTAATTCAGCGAATCGAGTCTGTACTTGGTACACAGTTCACAGTTCACAGTTCTCAGTACTTGGTACAATTTGTTTCATGTTATAGAAATTTGACAGTTGTTTATAAAGTAAACCTTAATCACCGCGTAGGTATATACAATACATATATCCTTAAACTAATTACATTTCACTTACCTAAGTTGTTGTTAATACATTTATAATATATTAGCGATGTAGACTTTTTTTAACTTTAAATTTCTTTTCTTATCGTTCTCACCATGATAGGTTCCTAAGCACTAAGCTGGCCGAACCCGCAACCGACATTGTGTTCGCAGCGGCAGTACTGCGGTAATAAACTATTGCGGGAATAAATTTTATTTTTCGCTCGGGTTCCTCCTAAAACTATAAAACACGGACGGAACGCTCGGGAGAATTCACGTGAAATTGTTCAAGTGTAAGTTTAATTAAAACTGGCTGATTCGGATACTTCCCGAAATGTTGCTATTATTACATTAGTTAAAAGCAAAACTTATACAGAAATATTTAAAAAGACTGTAAAAAACATAGTTATGTTAATAAATGTTGTATTCTCTGCTCGGGCTCCTTAAGTCGCGCAGAACGAGCGTAAATTTAAATTTGCTCGTAATTAACACCATTTTTGTTATTAAAAATACATACTAGTTAAATAAATGTACAGTTTTATTCCTTTTTGCTCACTGAGCGAAGCAATACCTAGTACTAATTTTTTGGTTTGAATTGTAATGAAACATACAATGAAATTATATTATATAAAGAAGAATATTTAATACAAGAAAAGTGTTTAAAATGAATACCGAATCAAGTTCCAGTACAGTTTT
Source organism: Udranomia kikkawai (assembly GCA_018250225.1). Lineage (NCBI taxonomy): Eukaryota > Metazoa > Arthropoda > Insecta > Lepidoptera > Hesperiidae > Udranomia > Udranomia kikkawai. The sequence goes on from DWTF01000778.1 coordinate 1,352, forward strand.
ATTGAAATAAGTAATAGCAAATTGACGCGACAAAATAACATAAATAGCATTCAATACACAGTTATTTTTATAATTACTTGTCTGATTAATCGTGTCGTTTCTGTCGTTCTCTATTTTATCACCGAACCATTTTTTCCACCGATGGCAGTTATCGGAGAAAAAAGTTGCAATGTCCAACTGGGGCGACACAATAAAAATTATTCTAAAAATTTTTTTGTTCGCCTTTGTGGGACATCCGTACCGAACGAATTATTTTTCCCGACAATATGTCCAATGCCGCAGAAACGAACTACCTATGTAACATTTCATGATATCTTTAATATTACCTATCTATCACCGAATAATCGGTATTACCGAATCAAGAAGATTAAGTTATTATTTTAAGTTGTTTATAAGACGACTTCATTGGATTAATATGATAATTTTATTTATCCTTATCCTTACATATTGTAAAAAAAACTGTCTAAATGTATGTTCGAGATATTCTCCAAATGTGACTGAATGAATTTTTGTACGGTTTTTACTCAAATATAGCGCAATTATTAAAGAAGTTACATTAATAATACATTACGGTTTTATGTAAATTAAATAAAATACAACGATTATTGTTTCCATGCCATGCCGGGTCAGCGTCTGCGTCGCGCCTATATTGTTTCGACGGATTTACGCGGGAAACACTTTGTGACGCGCTGATTTCCACGCGGGAGAAGCCGCGGGCACAGCTAGTTGTTATGATGAAAGATCTCGTATAAAGTTAAGTCACAGTGCAATGTTTGACATGTTAATCTGGAATACAAATTTTGCATAGTAATAACCTCAGGATCAGATTTACGTTTTCTCTGTTCGAGTTAATAACACAACGACAAAAAGTATGTAAGTGAGAGAGGATCGTTAAATTATACGCCAATATCGTAAATCTTAACAAAATGGCGCTTGGGAAATTCACTGGCGCGTCGCGTTTATTTTTTAGTCTCGTATGATGGGCCTGGGGCTTGAATATAAATATGTTTTTTAATTAAGTTATTAAAAAAATATGGCAATGCTCAAATTTCCTAAAGCCGTTGTAGCATCGCAAAGTAAAGGTATTAAGGAAGAATATTATGGTGTTTTTACCGAGACAACAATCTTTATAGAAATGATTAAAGTCGATAATTATATCTATTGAATACAATTATCGACATCGTACAAAAAGCTGTAAAACAAAGGTAAATTAAAACTTTTTTGTAATATAAAGACCAAATAATTGAAACTGCGCTCTTTTGTATTAAATTAAACTCCGCTTTTGCAACATATAATCACATATACAATAAATTTGTTCGAAAAATCAAATGAAAGTCAATGTTGTGACGTAAGCTTATAACAGATATTGTCCTTAACTTGGATAATTCGACAATATCATTTGGTTTAAAAGCACCATGAAAAAACTATTTTAATATTAGTCAGGTTATTTCAAATTATTTCTTTTTCAACCGTTGGGATGTTTACTCATATATAGGTACTCGTAGGTCTTACAAAAGCTTAGGGTCTGAATGTTAATGAGTTTTCAGGAAAGTTCTTGTTTAAGCCAACCGCGGGAAATTTAGAATGACCCATTTTGTTATCTCTACGTTGAGTAGTTCTTTAATAAAGGATACCTATCATCGCTTTGATATTATTTATTACATATTTATATATTACGTCGTATCCTTTCATAATATGATCTTTTAATATCTGGACATCATAAAGAGCCCTGCGCACTTGAGTTTGTTTGTTTTCAAGTTAAGACCAGTGCGGTAGGAATAATCTGTTACAAGCTTTTATTTAACATGCAATGTATATGTATGTTTGTCTTAAATAAAACCAATCGACACGCTTTTCTATCATTTAATAAATTGTGTAATACATGTACTAAGTAGCTTGGTTTGATATATTAATGGATTATTATTGTTCACAGGTGGACCAGCATGGCGGTCGCCGGGGTGGCTGTGCTGGCGATATTATTCGGTAAGTATTTTTTCTTATAACTGAGAGGCAGCAAACGAGCATGTAGTCCACCTGATGGCAAGTGGTCACTGCCGCACATGGACATCCATAGTTAACCCCAGAAAGGATTGAAGTTCTTTCTCATGCCTAAATTGGAACGCCTCGGTTTACTCTGTCTCTCTTACCACACCCCTCAAATCAGAACACAACAACAAGAACACTGGTGTTGTAAGACGGAAATAGATTTGACGTGTGCGTACACCACTCATTATAAATGCTTAAGAACATAAAAGAACATACATACTTTATGTTGCTAAATTAAAGTTTCCCTAGGATTGCTACTTACGGGATAAATAAACCTGTAATAAAAAATGTATTGTGAAAAATTGCATGCAATTTTCAAATTTATTGTGCAAATAATCTCCGAGCAAAATTAATTTTAATGAGAAGAAGGGATATGGCGAAATTATAAGGGTTATACATTTAGCTACTTACTAAAACCAGTTTTTTATCCTTTGTTAAAATAATAATAGACTGCCATTAAGCAGTAATGGGGCAGCAAAAGCCACTTAAACGCGTGTCCTTTGTACAAAGTGGTTACGCGCGTCAGTATCGCTTGTCACGTGCTACATTCGAGTGGCCACTGTACTAGTAATCAAGAACTGCCGCTTATGTTTTTTTAATAATGGCTGGGGATGAGTGTGCATGCGATGTGGTCAATGTGACTGGCAGAACTAAGATTGCGCTGCGGTTTGTAGAGAGTAGTGGTAATAGAGGTATGGTAATGGTGTCTCGCAGATACTTAGAGATAGAAAATTAATAAGAGTTATCTTGAATGATGTTGCACCAGAAGAACGTGATATGAATTAACAGATGGTTGTAAATTCTACGAAAAAAAAGGCATTTCTTTTGAATGAGACATTATTTTATTCGCCACCTGAGTATTATTTGTTTGTGATGCTTGCCAAAAACTTTAATTAATTAATTTAAACTTTATGAACTAATCATAAAAATATGATCACAAAGGTGAACTAACGCTATTAGCATTCTCTATCAGCATCTATGTATATTTATCTATGTCATGGTTAAGTAAAACTAATTGTTTAATAATCTTAAACCTTTGTGTCGATGTTTGCTACTCTTTTAATTTCCGGTCTGGCCATTCAAGTTCGCTCGAAAAATACATTTATATACCGTCATTAAATTTATGATTTTAAAAAGTGTCTCAGAAAAACTGTACAAGAGCTCGACACAGAGAAAGGCGGCGCCTTACTGGAGCACGCGCCGCCTCTCCACGCGAGGACAGCGTGAGAGGCACGCGCTGCCTAATTACATTATGATCCGGCTTACGTCATAGCACCAAGGAATACTGGGGAATCATAAACTATGCACAGTATTTAACTACTTCTTAATGTTGACTGGATATATTGAAACTTCTTTATTTATCGCAGATGGCGGTAAACCAAGTTAATTTTGATTTCTCATAATGTTGCAAAAGGGACAAAAAAATATCGTGAGTATAAGATAATAATATTAACATTTAACTGTCATAGCTCATCCATAGATTCCCTGTGTTGTGAGTACTATGGAGAACACACAAAGAAAAGAACAAAAACACCGACACCGAGAAATTTAACGCGTCACACAAATTTCCGTCTCGCAGGGAATCGAACCCCGAGGCCCTTGGAACGACAGTCTGGCATTGTGAATATATCCAGTTTCTGATGCGTCATTAATACGCATGAAAAGTCCTGTTTGTTTTAGATTTTATTATACCATCACAATGACTAAGCTTACTGAAGTTTTGGAATACATTGTTATTACAAAACCCATTTTTAGTCACTCAAAGCAGAGGTTATCCCGATGAGGCGTTGCGGACACCGTATTACAATATCAAAAGCGACAGACTTTATAAAGGTCCGAAGCTACCACGACCGCAGCAAACAATTGCCTTCATCACACAGTGTCAATTACATTGCTGGGTTGTAATCATACCACAGAGAGCCTTTACAATTTACCCCGCAATGGATATAATCCTAGCCTCAAAATCAATCCAGGTCAGCAACATTGCAGGGGCCATCATTTTAAATGATCCGAACAACGTATTAAGCCTTAATAACTGCTATGTAGGTAGCATTATGCAAATTATGCGACTGTAGGCTTTGTAATTAGGCATTTAGGTCGAAAATGGCGTGGTCGCCGGCCGTGTTGGTTTTGGAATGGATCTCGTTATTCCGTACAACGAAAATGATGAATTTGTTGGTTCAAATGTAAATTTAATAATACATTTCATATTTAGCCCAATATATTCTGTATGCGGTCAAGTTTGTAAATATAAATAAATCTTACAAGAGTGTTTACCAATACTAATTAAGAATAGTACTCATCTAGAGATAAAAGAGTGCCAAACCACCGTGGAGAGGGTGGTTGGCTTTCTTCCAGTAATTAGTTACTAACTTGACATCATATTGCTCCATACACATAATCGGGAAAGGAGAGGGCTCATGCTATTCAGTTGCAGGTAAATGGATGGCCGGCCATCATCTATATAACAACGAATAGAAAAACATATGTATCTATAATTTTAGCGTTAAGGCCCTCATGCAGTTAGCGCTGCGATGTGCGCAAACACGCCGCTCTGAGCTGTCCGTCAATATAGCGATTGATTTGCTTTCAGCGCAAATGTACAGCTTAGTTGCTATCTGATATCGACCTACCTACTAGTTGGGTTCTAGCTTACTGTAACTAATGTATAAATCATTAGGCTTTTATTTATCTTAATGGATTCTGTTCTCTACTTTTTAAGTTAATGGATCGGGATCATCTTAATGTAAAAAATATTAGGCCATTAACTAGATAAGATTGATAGACCTATAATAAAATTAAATTCAAATATAAACTCACCAGTATAAACTCACCACAGTAGTATACACCTATAGATACGTAGGCAAGATTATTTCTTACAACAGTAATTTCTGAGACACTGATTGTGCCACATCGTGTGGCCACCATATTTTCTGTCATTATCAATGTCATTATCAATGTCACAATCAAATGTATCAATGAGGAATTAACAAATTAATTAAATAAATTAATGCATTCAATATCCAACCAAAAGGACATTTCTTAAGTTAATAAAATAAATACAAAATATTATAATTAGGAAACACTTATATTTGTTGATTGTTCAGAAGTTTTTGCCGTTTCATAAATCATTTATAAAACGACAAACATCTTTCAACTTATATCATAATAAAATGACGTTATTTTATCAATGACGATACGTGACGGCACAGGTTATACGTGAAAACTAATACATTATTTCCCTATTGGCATGCGCACTCCAATATCGCACATAAATCAACATATCATCCATCCCGCACTGATATCAAAGCCGCGTTCCATCGGCCCCACTCATCCCTTCCAACCCCCCACAACCAACGAAACGCGACCCCTGCATCCTGCCGCCAAGTACAAAAATACGTGGAAACTGAGAGGATTATACCCGCTCTCGCAGCTCCGACTAAACCGGTCGCGCCACAGAATCCTGCCCCACTTTTTAATTACATGCATCATACCGCGAGTGCAATTTTAAAAAGGATTTCGAGGTTTTTCACTTTAAACAGTCTGCACTGTTTTCTTTGTTTTTTACGAATATTAAAACGCGTATTTTCACCTTTTCATTTTCGTATGTAATGCCCATCATGCATCACTGAATTCATATTTTGTGATGAGCCAAAACATTCTATTTACGCGTTTTAAACTTTACAATTTGCAAGCGTTAAAAGGAATATTAAAAATAATGGCTATACAAAAGAGTGGATAGTATGGCGGATACAAATTTCGTGTGAGTTCGTTTTATTTGAATGCATAGTGGCCCTACGAGCAATACTCGAGTTACGTAACGTACACATTAACCCTTTGATACGAGTGTTGGGTAAACCACACACATCAATACGAGATTTATCTTTCAAATAAGCTAATGTATAATGCCTTTGTTTCAAACAATGCTTCATCAGACATAACGAATTCAATGTAGAGGTAATTTTGAGGTCTATTTTTATCAAAGGGATTCATATCGTACTGAATAGATTTAGAGTAGAGAGAGGAGATAAACTAATTAAACTTATTTATAGTATAGTGAATCAATATATGTAGTTACGTGATATAGTAAAGTAATAAGTTTTTGAAAGCAAAAATTGAACCTAATATGGGATGACACAAGCAATCAGATGAAAATTGCAATTAGCTAAATAATAAATGGAAAATAATATCTTTTATCACATCTAAACTTTAGTATTTGTTTAGTTAACGTTGCGATTGGAGTCGTAAGCAGAAACTAGTCTTACATAAGGATAAAAACGGCGTTATAATAAAATGTACGCAAACTCTACGAGCATCTTTAAAATACTCTAGTAAAATTTTGTTCGCAAACAGTTGATGGTATAATCCCTTTATGGTTCTATATATTTTGCTCTTAATATAAATTGCAGTTTTGAGCAGTCTTCCTGCTCTTTCCAGACATAATAGGATTTGTTCCCAGGCTTGTCGCATGTCGTGGGCCGAACGAATAAAATTGCTAAGACAGGCACTCCTTCGTTATTAAACCTGGTTCTACTAAAATATCATGGAACCATTTAAATAAATTCGCCTTGAAAATTTCAAAATGGATCAAACATTTAAAATTTTAGTTCGATCACTATTATATAGTGATTACTTACATACTTTTTGTGTTTTAGAGGGGACGAACGTTTAAATTTTAAAGTTTCATCTCTAGCATTGACCTATAAAGTAATAAATTTTAAAAAGACTTTGACATGACCACGTGATTACTTGAGAGAGAACTCATTTGCTTTGCTTATACAGCGTAAGTTTAAACTATCGAAATTTTCGATAATAAGCTCCTATTCTATTCTATGTTATTTGAAATTGATTACAGATTTTCACGGTTGCAATGTCTTGGAACACATTAAAAGCTTTACACGAATTGAACTGGACGTTCATTTACGTAAAATATTAATTGACGTATAACAATTTCAATTAAGAACCAATTACTTCTCAGTTCATGAAAAATATATGTACTCGCCATATGTGAGTACGTTTTATCCATAATTTGATGGAACTCGCGGGCGTCGGCGGGGCGTGCGTTATCGAAAATTAATAGCTTTAATCGATATTTCGGATTACAGGTATGAGTTGATAATCTTTCGGGATTAATTCTCAGCACACGGCTTGGACCTGAAATGTTTTTTAATATTTACACCATAAAGTTGCTGGTGGTGTGAATTAATTCGAGTGAGCTTAATATATTTTTGTGCTGCTGAAATTTTAAAGTACATGTTTAAAATTTCAGCTTGTTGTTTCACGTGGAAAATGTAGCTTTAGTTTAAAAGCTTGACTTTTAAACGTTAAACCTTTTAAGTATTCATGATTTCGATATATATGTATGTTTTTTTGTTTAAATCGGCGCAGCAAAGGTATATCTGGATGAAACAAAACAATCTAACATAAAACTTCATAAGGTCTAAAATCAGTTTCAAACCTAAATCCGTGGAATGCGAGATAGCAATTTTCCACCACTCGGATCTTGCCGCCCCAATTTCAAACGAACCTATAGTGAGGTGTAATCCTTCTGTCAACTTACTACACGAACTAGACATATGTAGCGTTGAAATATATATGTGAGCTACATAGGTTATATCTAGATTGAGTACATACTCACGAGTATATATGTCTATGTACATAACATAGAAACCTGATAGTGTGAGTCCAGCTATGCATACTAATACGTATGTCATTAAACGCCGCATTAGGCCGCAACGCAATTCACTAGATATTTGATATACCAAAATGTTATAATTATGGAGTTCATCACGAATTTCAGTATAATAGTTTTCTGTGATTTCGTTCCTAGATTTTTAATTATGAAAATCCAATCCTAGGTTTCAACGAGATTTGAAAGAACAGGTTCATATAGGCAAATTGAAACTTCCCAGCGATAATGGAAATAGGCAAGGCTATGATTGTGAAAACGCGTTCATACGAATACGCTATCTTGCTTCAGACGGATTTTTAACTAGCATGATTTACTATACTTGTAATGCTGATTGGAGATATATAATCAATTCATTCAAGAAATACAATTACCGACGAGCAGTCCGGACTTACCAGCAGGCTAATTAGGCTCAAGCCTAGTTTACTTTCTTATTATACGATTTATGCATTGTACATATTATTATTATTGCAATATACCTGAAAAAAAAATGTTAATATTAATACGAATTGCAGAGGTCAATAAAAGCGGACGCAATTCCAAAACCCTTCTCAATATACTCGTATAAGTGCTTAATATTATATTTGTCAACCATCGACAATAACTGCTTAACATAGTTTCGAAAGCATGTGTATTTTACATGAAATTCACTCGTTGGATCTCCAGCGCCCGTCATTCAGCTCACGCGGGGCTGCACGCTTCCTTTAACACACATAGATAGAAACATAATTAATTCCATAACCCGATAGCGGCTCGCGGCTGCTGCCACGCTGCAGCGCCCCCGCGCGGCGGACTGATGCGCTTTTAATTAACACACCACTCTTGACTCGTGTTGAAAATGTTACTTTTAAAAATAGTTCTCTCACGAAACTCACGAGTAGTCCTGTACTCTTTCAATGTTGCATCCCTGTCAAATGATTTCGAGATTCATCAGTGTTTGTAAAATTGTCAAGTACGTAAATTACTGTTGAAGTATCTACTGTACTGAGGGTTTCTGTTTCTCTAAATAAAATATCAGTCATTGAGACTGATATTTTATTTAGAGAAACAGATAATTCCTAGCATCTACTAACATATTACTACATATAATACTCCATTGTTCATTACGCACAATATTTTGTTTACACCAAATTTCGTATAAAGTTAGTTAGCTATTTTCGTTTACCGTTGCTTTAAATAAAAGTTTAATGAATAAAGACATACGAAAAAACAGGCCAAAATTATTGGGTTGGGTTTTTAGCTGTAGGGCACGATATTCTCAAAACTTTTGTAGAAGAAGTTTTGCTCAGAAGACTTATTCGTCGAACCCTTGCTGAAATATTCAAGCTTTAGCAGAAAAGTAGTTGTGAGAATATTTACCTTAATACCTATAATTATAACATTGGTATAATCATTGGTTTATATAATATGATATCTTTT
>DWTF01000779.1:0-10500 GCA_018250225.1 Udranomia kikkawai
AATTATGCTATCGGCCATCCACTTACCGCACCCGGTTTGGCTAAGTCACACTGCCCTGTTATGCAAAACCTATAAGACGCATACTTCCCATCTGTATAACTTTTGTTTGTTTGTTGAAAACAATGTTTTTTTTTATGATTTTGAGGTAGAAAGTCACTGCCGACCATGGATATTTTTAGTCAACCGTTAAACGGCAATAAGATGCGTTAAACGTTATGCGTTATACGCGTTGTTGCCCCTGAGGACTAAGTTGGAACGCCTCGGCTAAGTATGTCTCCCTGACCACACCCATCAAACCAGAACACAGCGGCACGATCACTGCTGTTAAAAGGCAGAAATTAGTATGACGGTGGTGTCTCCAGAGTCGGACCCTATAAAGTTCTACCACCATATATATTCAGATACTCCCATGTGTAAAACTAACACAAAACAAACCTAGCTGTAACCACGATCGTACACATTTAACGCTAGTTGTATTAGCATGGATTTAGTTAGAATTACCCGCTCAAACAACTGCCACGTTGGAAGTTTGTCCATGGCCCGGAGTTCGCAAACTGGAGCAGCCCCGGCGTTGAACGTGACTGGGCTGGAGTCATCCGGCGCCAGGGTGCGGAAACCCTTCAGCGGCACGGTTACGTAAATCTAATTAATTGAACGACAACACAAACCCTTGTCAAAAGCGTAATGTAACTTTTGGAATTGTTTAAAAGATGATGATTGTTATAAAGTCGTACGTTTGATTTAGTAGAATGTTAATGTTCACAAGATGGTCGCTGCTATTATCGGTAACATGCCCATCGCTACAATATATTTAAGCACGTACTTTTGACGACATGGATTTATAAGCACTATAGAAGAAACGGCGTCTTTCTGTTAGAAACTTAAGTTAGAAATAAAAAAATATAGTGGAAAGGATGTGGCGACCTCAAGAAAACTGTTTGAACTATAAAAGAGTAAAGTTTAAAAGTAGAAGAACGGTCGGTACTAAAACGTCTGTTTTCAAGGATTTGTATGCGACAGTGTAAAAGTTTCGGGACCGTAGTGGCACTTAAAGTTAAAACAATGGAAAGGGAGACTTCCAACATCTTAAGTTTGAGCTCTCTACGAAAGTTCTCCAAGGGCCACTCTATATCCTCTTGTTTTTCATCACTAGTAATATCTCTCACATAAAATATTATCGTAAGTATGGGAAATCTAGACACGAAGACTTTGTTAAATGTTAGTGCGATGACTACATCTTACTTAGGTCTTATACTAGTAAGTCCGTATTGTATTGTATTTTCTGTTTATTCACTACAGTATACTGAGACTCTGTAAAACTAATAAACTACCTATTGAAAGTTCACTTGTTCATAATACTGATACAAAGTTAATTCCTTTTGTTCATACTCATGACAAGACTCCTTTCATGTCGCATTAGGAAATTTCATTCAATTACCTAGAACATAGCTGCCATTCCTCTTCTCCGGTATTCACTATATTTCTCAAGTTAAATTGTCTGAAAGACTGAAATAAATGTTTCCATCGTCCTAAATTTACAACATATTCGTTTAATGGCATGGTCTCCCCTTTATTGTCCTTTACATCGGATTAATGTTGCGATTTTATTTATAACTAAAGTTTGCTTGTTATATGTCTAACATTCCTTTAAGTCTTTTTATATCGAACACATCAATCTTATGAATATTTTTACAGCTTAACCTAAAAAACATTTATTTATTGTTGCTGCTTAGAATTGCCTCTACTCGGCTTTCGTTATGTATGTAACTTGGGGAAGATAAAGAAAAAAGTCGAAAATGTTTTATTAATAGTAATAGTTATTTTAATATCTGAGAGTACACGACAATTGATACAATGTGTCCTGCAATTCTATAACAAACAGTTAGTGACGATACCACACTTGGACCACTCTCATGCGTTTCACCTTCCTCTGGAGCTGGAGCATGCCGTAGAGAAGAGCTTCGGCTGTCGGCGGACACCCTGGCACGTATATGTCGACCTGGGGAACGATAATTTGGATGGAGGTAGAACATTTCATTGTTTGACTACCTTAGCACTATCGTTACACCGGTTTCTGCCTTATAACAACAGTGATCTTGCTGCTGTGTTCTGGTTTGAAGAGTGTGATGGAGATATACTTAGCCAACTTAGCGTTCCAAACTTAGTTTTGGGGAGTAGCAACGCATCTCTGGTCGACCTAAGAAAAAACTTTGATCTTGTCTCGGCTTGATTAGGCATCCAAAGACGGCTGTAGGAACTATCAGGTGGAATGCATGCTCGTTTGTTACCTCAATATTATATAAAAAAATATATCTGGTGTTTGTTACGGGGCAATAGCCCAGTGGTTAGAATGACGGACTTAACGATCGAGGGTTCCATCCTCAATTACCCATTACAATATTAACGTGAACTGACCGAACAGATGGAGGGAGGGATCTTAGCTGAAAGGGTTAACAAAATGACTAGAATTTTAGCATGCTATCAAATCTCTGGGTAGATTTTTGTTATATTCCAAAATCCAACAAATCATGTCATGGATTCGAATAAAGATATAAAAGTTCCTTGTTGAAATAATTTATCTACACATATTGGTTCTAAGCTTATGGAAAATGATCATGCGGAAATGTATAAATTATTTATTTCTCGTTCAAGTTTTCCTGTATTTAATATGCCATGAAGTGTACGGCTTGTAAAACACTCAACAATAAACGTTCTATATTCAAAGAGAAAAAGTTTCTATTTCTTTTTTTCTATTAATTCCTTTCGCTACCGAACACGAGTGTTTGAATAAATAAATATGCGAAGCTTTAGTTTTCGATAAAACAACAAACAAGTCGAGCCAACATAAACCAGAAACGTTGGAACACTAAAAGTAAAATAAAATTCGCCTCTCGAGAAAATAAATTCCAATTAACCGAAGGAAATTGCTCGTACAATTTCCATAACAACGAAATTGAAAACGTTTTCTTACAATATTCCGAATGATTTTAATATCAAAGAACGAAACGGATATAAAATTGATGTTATAAAGTATCCTCGTTATTCATGAAGAACTGTTAGCATTTACAATTTTTAATTTACATTTGCAAATAATAAACGATACAATAATATTAACAAGCGCGGGCTTCAAGTATCCGTACTTTGAACAATTCCTCAAGCTTACTTGAGTATTTTTTAAAGTATCACTTAACTTTACATGGAGACCACATGGAGCATATTTTAACATGTTGCTTCAACGGGCGTTGATTCTTTTTAAAACAACACACACCACCAAAGAATCATGTTGAGATTTTATTACTGGAATCCACAGAACAATCGAGATCGTCTACTCTGAACGATCTTCAAAGGTCTAAAATGTGGACGAATTACCTTTCGCACTTAAAATTGTGTCAGTTGAAATATAAAGTGTGTGACGACCGAGACCGCGTATGATTGGTCCGTTCGAGATGTACATGAGCCCAAAACACACGTTTCACTTTGGGCGGTCTTTTTTGTTAAAAGAATACCAACAAGAACCTCAGTCGAGATTACATTCAGAGCGAAACTCGGTCATGCGAGTCTGAGCGCAGATAATGGCAAGACAAAGTGCTATGAAAATGAAAAGCTAAAAGGGGGGGAGGTAAAAGAGGAGGGGAGGGTAGGGCTGTACTTCGCAATCTCCGGAATTGGGCCGCTGGGCTTCGGATATATGCCAGTAATCAGACGAGATCGGGGGCTTTGTTTGCCGTGAAGTGAGCTGTGATAGACCACTAGCTGGTGATTATGGTTCTCTTCCGGAGATTCGGTTTCGTTGGGGATTACGGTTCTTTGTCGCAGATTCGGGTCCGGGATTCGGGTTTGAAGTTAGAACACTGGTTGGGGATTACGGTACTTTGTCACAGATTCGGATCCGGGATTCGGGTACGAAGATAGACCACTAGTTGGGGATTGCGGTTCTTTGTCACAGATTCGGATCCGGGATTCGGGTTTGACGGTAGACCACGGGTAAGGGATTACGGTTCTCTTCCGGGCTTTGGGTTACGGATTTGAAGAATTTTGAAAGAAAATGTAAGGATACGCACCTGCTACATTCCCACGATGACTAAAATAAAGAATAAGTGTGCGCATTCCTCGTGATCTCTAAAGTCTCGGAAGTCGTATTTGAAATGGTAATTTTGATACATCGAGAATATTAAGTTGATAATGATTATGCCGGTGTAGATGATGATGATAATGATGAAATCATATCCACCATAATCTAAATGTAATGAGTTCGTTATGGTAAATGTATGTATAACGATTTCCTAAACCATTACGACTCTCTTACGATATTATACTACAATTATCGTCTCCAATCTGTATCAGAATTAAATTTTCTTGTTTTACGTCTAAACACTGCTCTTAACCATTATAAAATTACATAGAACAGTCTCGGCTAACACGGCTGTTAGATAACAGAAATCTAAGCTGCGTCGCGATCAACTTACAGGTAATGACGTGTAACATCTCGCGTATAAAGTTTCTGATACACGATTAAATTTCTTTTGTTCTATAACTGAGGCAATTTTGTCGTGTCGCATGATACTTGGGGTTGGAGTTGTTTATAAAATACTGGGGAAGGAGGGAGAAATATCAAATGGCGAACGGATAATCTTATGATGTCTTCCCTCGCATGAACACAATTTACACGTGTTCAACGAATTAAACTTGACTCTAACAAACTTGAGTTTCACAATTTTCAACACGATTTACACGTTTGGCTTTGATGTTTCGAATAAAATGATCAAACACATATTGAGTTAATCGTTCTGCAGAAAATACGAATATTGCCTTTGATTTGCTGAAATATTAACGCACAGTTTAAAGAACTCTGGCTATGATATTCGAATTAAAATAAAGAAGTACTTTTGAGTATTCTACCTCTAAAGTAGTGAAAAAAAAGGAAATGCGATTTGTAACAGGTTTCACGGGTCATAAACGGCTTATTTTACATGTAATATTTCAGCATAGTCCGACTAGTTTCGGAACTATTCAAGGTCCTTAATCATGACTATCCCGAAATATTACACGTGCGCTAAGCCGTTTATGACCTAATAATATGTATGAGTGTACTCAAGTTTTATTTATACCAGGTAATTAAATTGATTTTTTTTGAAGTTTTACGCGAGCATCTGCGGGCATCTGTTAGTCTACTCGTAAAGCGCAACTTACCGGCACAATCCTATCACAGCCGCGTACAGTGGAGTAGGTGTAGTGGTAGTAGCCGCCGCCGTTGGCGCAGCTGCCCATGGACACCACCCACTTGGGGTCCGGCATCAGGTCGTACGTCTTGCGGAGTATCGGCGCCATCTTGTTGGTGACCGTTCCCGCCACGATGATCACGTCGGTCTGACGCGGCGTGCCACGGAACACCATGCCGAAGCGGTCCATGTCGTATCTGGAATTGTTGATGGATCAGATCCCGGCTCCGTAAAAGAATCTATCCTCTAGACGCTAGAATAAATAGTTCAAACTAGGGCCTAGCTTGTGAAAAGAAAGCGGAAATGGTTTCTTAAATAACCAAAGTAGAAAACAGTTCAGAAACAATACCCCATACAGGATTTCCTGAGTTGTGGGAAGCGAGGGTTTATGGGAATAAACGAACAACACAATTACCTATGTCTTTAAATTGTAAGTAGTTAATATTTCCAATTTTGGAAAAGATCGCTATCGTAGCGACAAGATCATGCTAATCCATTATTATCCACAAGTCACGATTTCAAATGTTACCTTGCTCGTATAGGTTATTGTTAAGCAAACCGAATCTCACTCACTGTTCGACGATTTTGAATAGCCGACTTTACATACAATAATGTTTCGAAATGTTTCCATTTTACAAAATCGATTGAACAATC
This sequence comes from Udranomia kikkawai, assembly GCA_018250225.1. Lineage (NCBI taxonomy): Eukaryota > Metazoa > Arthropoda > Insecta > Lepidoptera > Hesperiidae > Udranomia > Udranomia kikkawai. Next base: position 5,874 of record DWTF01000779.1, read on the forward strand.
CATGTCTACACCGTTCAACGATCTCCTATCAATAGATTTGTAACTCCATTAAGCCTTAATCCAATGGAAACGCCCGATCCCTAACTCTATTACACAAGAAATTCAAAATGTCGTCGCACAACCTTTGCCGGCTCGCTAAGTGCCAATCATTCCTTCACGATTGCCTCCGAACAAAGCGTGTCCGTTCTTAATTCTGAATAGAGTTGACGTGCTCTTTTCAGCTATCGCTACCTATATGACGATTTAGGGCTTTTGTTCTGTAAGGTTATGCAGGCACTTTTCGGTTTGCTGTTATCTTAAACCATTTTGTACACCTATTTGTTGATTTATACGAATAATTTATTATGATCTCGTAAGGGGTGATCGGCTTTTGAATTTAATCATATATACACTTTTACGTAAGTTTTAAGTTTCAACTTCATGCATTTATGATCATCTTCTAACATGAGTGACAGAATAAGTATGAAGTAGCATGCAGTCCGCATGCAAAGTTGAACGTGAGTTATAAGTTAACCGCAGAAAAATCGTTTCGGAAAAGTTTTATAGATTTTTTTTTTTAATCTTTTAAGCAATCAATTGTTTACTTTGATGGACGTATAATTTATTTACCTGGGCGCGGCATAGTGCATCATTTCAAGGGCACAGCAAGCGAGACCAAACGTGAGAGGCCATAAGGAGTTTTTTCGGCCCCAGTTCAGGATGTCATCAGCTCTTGCCACCACCCATTCTGCTGGTGACTGCAATAGAGAATAATGCTATTGTATGTTCAGAGTGGTGATCTTGTTTGAACATGATTAGTTTATTATTTGCTGTATCAGATTGTCGTTCAATGTTCTGGTATCCGAGACAACGAAATTTCACGGCTGGCACGATCAAGTTATCCTAACCTCTAAGAGAATCAATTTGACACTCCCAAGATAATTACAATCGGAAAGAAACGACAATCCCAATTGATTCACGAAAGTAGCAATTTTTATATTACGCAATCTTGCGGCAATCTTCGCTATCATTCTTTATCTAAATGAAATTCCCGCGAGTAGGACCTAAATCAAGTTGCGAGGTGGAGGAGGATCGTGGAGGAGGATCGAGATACCACCATACCTAGGTGGTATCTCGATCCCGGTCGCAGATAGCGCCGCTCTCCGGTATCTAATAACGTCGCAAATTACATTCCGAATAAATTTGCATCCCCTTGCGAAAAACCTCACGACCCGACTTCTATTTGAACGCCCTCAGTATTAAAATTTATTGCGGCCGCGTCTCGCTTATGAAACTTTGATGGTAGCGGATAGTTGGATGATTGAATTGCGTGTTGACTCTCGCTTTGGCGTGGATTTATTTATATGTTTATTTATGTAGCAGTCGTTTGGAGTTGGGAAATGTGTAACACGATTTTTGACACAGTTTATTTGAGCAAGAAGGTAGATTTATTATGCATGTTGATAAGTGGGTACATTAAAATGCAGATCAATGTCAAAATGTAAAGATTTTATTATTTCTGGTAAAAGCTTACAGTTATATAAGTTTTTACCAATAAACAAATTGTTATAATAGTCAATTTTCTGTTTTCCGTTCTTCGCTAATGTTTTTTTTACTGAGCGTATTTTTCTGAAGAACTTTCATTAGGTAATGGCGTAATTAATCTCTTGAACAGCTATTACAAAGAAAGATTACTTCATTCGGCTATTATGGGGCTATTATTAGGATGATTGCGGTTTTCCTTAAGTTTTTCTTCTAAGGATCGTAAGTATGTAAAAGTTATGTATTGAAATAAAATAACAACGCGATTCAATGATATTTCAGAAGTAAAAGTAAACCAGCGGGAATTCATTAAATATTCAATGTATTCGCAATTCCTTATGCAGCGAATTCTTTAAACGTGGAAAAAATGTAAGCATGTTTATAAAAGTTAATAAATAATTTCTTATAATAAACGTTTTGTAAAGAAAATGTCGACTGCAACTATTTACTTTTCGGGTTTTATTTATTTCTCTTCTAATCAACGTAAGGAAAAGGAACCCTCAATTCAACTCAGTCATGATGCTTCATCCCAAATTTTCCTCTTATCCCTCGTTTCATTATCATGAAAGCAATCTCCGAGTGATTAACCAAACTTGTTCTTACATCCCGTCGACCTTGAAGGGTGCAACCCTAATCTCGATAAACCCGTGTCGTTGCTACGGGTTTTACCGAATGTTGGAATTCCGCCAAATTCTCCCATGTAATTGGATTCGAATAGGGTTGAACCGGTTGCTTGTTTATTTGTGATTTTCCCCTGTTTTTCGATTTCTAATACATACACAGTCTCTTGAAACCTTGTGGGGTGAGGGTTGTAAAGGTGTTGTTAGCGTTGGATTCGGATTTAATATGTTGTTTTCGTATTTCGGATATTTTTACCTATTCATTAGTGTCTACTATTTATCTCCTACGACTCATTGTAGTATTTTGTCACCTAATTGTAGTAAAATTGTTTATAGACTTAAAGAGATCAAATTACATTTGAATTGTACTATTATTGGACCTTTATGTTCTATTTGGACACAGAAAACTTATAAGAATAAAAAATACTTTTTCATATCTTCTCTAATAACAAAGTCTCTTTAAACATCTAATGATCGAAATATAAATTTTGACGATTTAGATTTCGAGCATTAGATGTTATTGTTGATGTTATTATTACACACGCACACTGAGAACGATAACGTCATGATACCAAATCTGTCCTTTTTTTTTAATTATTACCACCTATTTTGTTATTGTGTGAGCGACATGCATGTGATGATTTAAAAAAAATATAGATTTTGTATAATGACGTTATCGTTCTCGGTGTGCGTTATGTTATTAGAGCTATTCTGTCAACAATACCGAAGAATATATTTTGACCTCGGTGTAAAAGTTAAAGGCAGTTTTACTCACTAGAAGCTTATTGCGATATGGATCTTTAGTAATTCCCGTTTTAGTTCGGTTCGCCGCGCGCCGGGATTGAATCGGAATCCCGGATTATAGACGCAGATGGCTCAGACACTATTTGATAAAGGCGCTTAGTTCTAGTAGGAATAAAGAATGAGCACTAGACGTTGGGTTTTACGCAATTATACATAAAACCATTTTATATTTTATTTTTTCAGATATTTTCATACACACTCTTAAGCATTTGTAAGCTGTTGAACCGATATGTTAGTGTAATATACTGTTCGCATAATGCAATGCAATAATTTCAACAATATTACGTACCTAAAGATATTACAAACTTAATTCAACTGATATTTTTGTAACAATCCTAAACATATTGAAAATATGTTTGAGGCAACGTACCTATTAGCTTTTCTATTTAGAAGCTTGTATCCAATAAGTAACAAATCTCGTTCTGAGATTGCAGTTTTAGTCCTTTACGTCGCCTGCCGAGATTGAACCCGGAGCCCGGGATTACAGCTTGCATGACCTCCTACACTATCCGTATCTAAGTATTGAGCAGTAGGTATATTAAGAACATTTTTTTTTATGATTTTGAGGTAGCAAACGAGCATGTAGTCCACCTGACGGCAAATGGTCACTGACGCACATGAACATTTATGTAGTCAACCTAAGACAGGATCGAAGTTCTTTCTTAGGTCAACTACAAATGCGTAGCTGAGGGCTAAGTTGGAACGCCTCGGCTAAGTATGTCTCCCTGACCTGACCACACTTTTCAAGCCAGAACACAGCAGCACGAACACTGCTGTAATAAGGCAAAAATTGTTGTGGCGGTGGTGCCTCCGGAGTCGAACCATAGAAGGTTTCACTACCTTCAAATATTACATTTTTTCAACCTTAGTTCATTATTCAAAATGTAAACGCGCAAAACTGTGATGCTAGAGGCGTTTCGTAATCATGACAATTACGTATCTCATGAAATTTTCGTGAACGAATACTATGAAATCATTTTTATGAAAGAAATGTAAGATAAGAAAGAATATTTTTCTAGATATAAAATTCTTTGAACATAAATGAAAACTGTCTGATTTCCAAGAAGACCTTGTTTAGTAATTCCCGCATTAGTCCGGTCCGCCGCGTGCCGGGATCGAATACGGAATCCGGGATTAGTGAGACCCGAAAAAGGCTCAGACACTATTCGATAGAGGAGATTAGTACTTAACTGATTTACTTACTTAGTACTACTACGCTACTTCGACAACAATTTACCAGAGTATTAAGATAATTGTATTAGTTAGAGCGAAATGGAAAGCGCTCTAGGTTCCAGTAGAATAATGTACGAGCATAAATGAACATAACTTACGTTTAGTTGTAGTTGTAGTGTAGTTGTATTGAAATTAACTCACTGGGAGGATATTAAACGCAAAGCCCGGAAGCGAGCAGAAACTTCGTTAATACCGATGTCTCCCGTTTACTTCTCGACCGCATATTACGTTGATTAACTAACTAACTAACTTGTACGAGTATATCATAATTATACCAGGTTGATCTTCAAATGCCACGGAACTACTCGTCCTTCCTTGTACTAGTTTGCAACTTTATATTGCTTTATTATTACTTTAGTATGTATCATCTATTTATCTATACTAATATTATAAAGAGGAAAACTTTGTTTGTTTGTTTGTTTGTTTGTTTGTTTGTTTGTTTGTTTGTA
>DWTF01000780.1:0-10498 GCA_018250225.1 Udranomia kikkawai
GCAAATGTCGACAAACGGCGGTAACTTCTTACTAGTATGGTTCAAATGTCTTTTCGCCAGGCTTAATTATAAAAAAAAAGATTTAAAAAACATCCGCATTGGCAACACAGTCTCAAGCATGCTGCCTGCAACAATGATGGCTTCAAAAGTGAGGTTGCCATACTTGGTTGACTAGCAAACATTAAACATAATCAATTTTTAAATCCAGCGATCCCCAAAAGGCACGTATGGTAGTTAAGGTTTTTGTTTAGTTTGAGTAAAATGTAGATATTTGTAGATTTTGTCTAACAACTAATGTTTCTGTACATCAGCTAAGATAACACGAGTAAATCATTTTCAATCGGGAAATTATGTTTTGGCAGAGTAGAGTGTGATGTGTAGAGCTATTATTGCAACGTTTATTATTGGTGTAATTTACGTTAAGTAATTGCTACTTTTGTTTAGTACTTAAGGACGACTTAATCTAGAATAGTCACAGTAAAATATATCACTATTGTTTCCCCACAAGATATATATTTTACAAAAGTGCGTTATGAAGAAGTAATTAAAAGTTAATACAGTTTAATATAGAAAATTGTTTATTTTGTTGTATTGTACTAAAAATGTTTGTATTTTATAACGTAAGCTACTTAGATTTTTTTACTTATGCATTCATATCTGTGGCATATAAAATTAATATATCTGCATAATGTGTGTGTGTGTATTTGGTTATATTTAAAATATTATATTTCGTAAAAAAACACAAGGTAACTACAATTTATTGCATTTTGGGAGTAATTAACAGTTTTTGGTTTATGTCTTTTAATTAAGTTCAAGGAATCGTGGATACAAACGGAAGCAGCTGTCTTTATAATATAGCAGTAACATTTCTTAATATGCTAATCAAAAGCCCATTTTGTGTTAATACGATATAAAAACCCTTCTATTTCCTATCAATATAATATGACGATACACATAAAACATACAAATAGTTATCAAGATTCTTTTTATCCATTGATTTATCCACAAGATTTCGGCAAAATTAAGTGGAATTGTATTCAATCACTCCAGAATCAATCAATCAATCGATTCATTTATCATGTGCATTTTAATTAATAATTTCTTATATACGAGAAGATACCTGGAACAGTATGAAATATATTCAACAAGCGCTCTATTATAGAAAATTAGTTTTTAGGATTTCTGCCTACTGCATTTAATTACTTCCATCAATAGATATTAATACTAGCACCCACACATGACTTTTTTCACATGGTCACGTGCACATCCTTAGCAACATTTGACTAAGTAATTGATTAAAACTCCTGGGGCCTTTTACATAAATTAATGAAATATTCCAATAAAAATAATTTTAAATTTCTAATGTAATACCTATTACAATATTCAATGGATTAGGAGTACCTATTTAGTTATCGGCATCATAAAAAACAGAGACGTAACATTGCAATAAATTTAAGATAATAGACTCTACATACATATAATATACATACTTATACTAAGAAGCGACTCTACACACTGTTACATAAGGATTCAAAAATTAGTAGCGCTTAGCGGTCCGATTAAGTTATCGTGTGAGCATTGTGTGAGCGAGCCAAGGTCACGGGATCCTACCTTAGCACGTGCCCGGGACGGCGTGGAGGCGCTCCAGCAGGCTCTTGTTGGTGCCAACACAACCCAGGGACACTGTCACTTGCTGCACTACAGCCGCCACTGCGAGCCGAATTGCATCCGCTCCGCCCGGCACCGCCACAACACGCCGCGCGATCAAAACATAGCTCTCACGAACCTTTTCGACACACAGACTCGATTTGCAAAATTTATTCATCGCATCCGCCGAAAACACCTATAATTTTTATGAGCCACACCGAAAATAGGCACGCTCGACGTATCGCCGGGACCCTCCAATGTTTTCTTTACGCCCGGCACGAATTAGCACCAATAACTGCGAGAAAAACACCATAAGACGCTAATGCAACTCGAACGCCGCCGGAAAACTCGGTTTCACACGACACACACGTGAGTGCGGAGCGATCGCCGGCACAGTACGCGCTGTAAACAGAAGGCGCGCGGCTAACAACACACACACAAACACGTATCGATTCACACACACGCAACGCACTCGGCGCGCGCAGTCTCGCTCGCGCCAGAAATAGATATCACGTCACCGTCCACCAATCAGGGCTCGAGCTGATGACGGCATAAACGAGTTCCATTGGTGGAGACTCCATTGATGGATTACTCGCCATAAGGCAGTTCAATTTGCGATTAACCGAAAGTTTTTGATAAACATAACTGATATCAAATCGGCATAGACGAAATCATTGATAGGGTTATCTTTTAAAATAATTGATTACACAATTAATCACATTTCACGACAGATGTGCATTCCTCCCAAAAGAAAAACGCTCTAAGTAATTCTTTTAATGTTTCGTATTCGTTAGGAACGACTCTACATAGAGCTCGCGCAAAAGATAATTATTTTTTGTCTCCTCTTTTACATGCTTGTAAGCATTACGCTTTTTTATACGCATTTGTATAGGACATCCTGTTTATAATTTTATTTGTTTATATATAATCTGATCTCAAGTTTTTACTGAATTTATTGTTAGTGGAAAAAATACTTTATAGGTATTTCACTATTCAAATAATACACACAAACATTTTTATACACATAAAATTTAATATATTACTTATGTCACTATAAAACATGTTTCAGAAAAATGCCTACAATACAGTATATTTTATATGTATTAACTTGCATATCTTCAATTGAATCGCAAGTGAAAATTTCATGGCATGGCTATGAGACCGTAAATTAAAGGGAACCAGTTGCTTCTGAAAGTGCAATGCACTTGCTGAATCGCGGATTTGCTTGCTTTCCGAGTTATCGACTACGATATGAGTGAGTTTTGCGCGGGAAAGTAAAATGGTATTTTATTTTTTCTTCTTGGCATCGCACATTTTGCGCACTTAGGAATCAATTTAGAAATCACTTGTTTTTTCTTTTTTAATGAGGTTTATTGTCTTAACTGAATTTTAAAAAGAAGTAAGTATTTTTTTACCTTTTGACAAGTGTATTATGCTGTGTGTGTTTTACACAAGATTTAATAAAAGGTGTAAAATATCTAGGCTTAAATATATGTCTCTATTTTAAATCTACCATTCTAAGACATGTTTTACAAAGTACTCTTACCGATTTTATCATATTTACATTTTTGCTTTGGATAATTTAATGCTCGAAAAACAAAAACCTAAGATGATTTATTTTTATCGTTTATTTTTTAAGTTCAATGACTAACTTTAATTTTACTATTATATGTAGTTACGGAAACGGAAATATGTCTCAAATTTCATTCACTTATTCAGATATTGACTTATTCTAAAAAAAATAAGTTTAATACTTATACGTTTGCTTTCATTTAATACAAATATTGATACAAATACATAATCAGAACACACAGGTTTAATTTATATCACTCCTGATTACAGGACAAAAGTAATAAGTGAAGTGTGTTATAAATTACGTACTTTTGAGACATCGGATTATATGTTATCGATAGATTACGGACAAAAATCATAAAGGTTTATTTAAACGTTTTACGATTCGACTCGAAAAGCACCACGCCTCACATATTTCTGACTTATGCAGTATTCTTGTTGTTGTGTTCTGACTTGAAGAGTGTGGTAAGGGAGATATACTTAACCGAGAAGTTTCACTTATTTCTCAGGGATAGCAACGCATTTACAGTTGACCTAAGAATGATCTTCGATCCTATTTCGAGTTGATTACAAATTCCATTATCACTTACAATTCCATTTATATTCCATAATTACTTACAATTACAAAGTATGCACATATTATTATATACATGTAAGTATTGTAAGTATATTCAGATTCATTATGCATTTGATTAGAATAAATAAAAAATACGGACATTTATAGCAGTAATTATGCATATCCTAATGTAAATTAAATTTTAGGTAATAAAATAGCTATTAAAAACCCACTTAGTATATACCTTAAATGTAACTAAATCATTGTGAAAAAACTTTGTGAGATCACTTTAATTAAATCAATTGAATTTATACATATCTATATAAACATACATAAATTCCGTATATTTGTAAAAATTAAACATAGTACATATATTTCAGGTATAACTTGCATTTCTTTATAATTTACCATGACACCTTTTTACATAAACCTATGAACACACCAGCCCTCTAACCATCTGCCATTCTCCTGGCCATCTTATCGTATTAAAAACTAAAAAGAAAAGTTTAAAGTGTAAGCTTACACTGGAAAACCAAAGTAGGATTGTTAAACCTAGAATTAATGACAAGTTTAACTGGTAAATATAAATAAATTGGAATACGGAAAGACGTTGTCGTCATAAATATTATGCATAATAAATGCAATGCTTCTGCCTCTACATTCATGACTAAGTCTATTTCTTGTCGAGACCGTATGTCTTATTTCATCCTTGACTCAGCCATTAGAATTGTCTTCTAATTTTTTGCATGAATAATCACTCCCCGTTGTATAATCTTTATGAAGATCTTTTAATAATACGCGTAATACACATTGTCATACTTATAAGTTGCGTTAAAGCTCCATCTAAACATTACCCCTACCTTCAACTACAGATATATAGATTTATCCATATTGTAAACGACCCTTCTATAAACTAAAACGAAGTTGTTTCAGAGCTACGGAGAAGAAAAAAATATCCGATTCTATATTACGCTAAATATAGATTCCCTTAATTGTATATATGCATTACTAAATGTTTCGTACTACGAGTATATTCATCTCCCTCTACCCTCTCTTATAGTAGAAACATAACCTAAAACCTTCAATATAATTGAAATATCGGAGAGAGAATTACCTGTACTTACACTCGTTACGTACAGAGTCACTTATCTTAACTGATATCGCGAAGTTGCGGTGTTACTTATTCAGCATACATACCATACATGTTATATATATGTGCATTAATATGTTAAAGATTTATTACGTCCGATACAGTGACCGAGGCGAGCAAACAAGCGCGCGTCCGTTGCGACGGAAATGTCTCTCGCAATCAGATAACGTCGCTAGCTTCTTGACAAGCTTAATCCCATCAGTGATTAGTAGCCCACCGACGCCCTACACTGAATAAGAATATACTGAACTAGCTAACCCGGCGCACTTCATATCGCCTCAGTTTTCCTGACCCCATCCCCATCCACGTTCGCGTCTCCATCCCCGTACCTCGTTTTGAAATGATAAAGGATGGATAAAAACACGATTTTTAACTTTACAAAATAGTGATACGTTATACTCGTATATTACAATTTAAGGCTTGAAGTTTGATGAAAAAAGTTCTATTGATCTGATCACACACAAGTTTCACAGGTTCACTACGGGGACGGGGACGGGAACAGACAGGAAAATCATTCTGAGGCGAAACGAAGTGAGCCGGGTCAGCTAGTTTAACAATATAATATTATAGTGTAAAATCTGGACAACCTCTTAACCAAAGAAGGTAGGTTAAATGCCCAAAAAGCAATTATATCATCATTAAAAATAACCTATGCCCCTAGATAAAATATTATCAAGACTACGTTATTATTTGAATATACGACACACTGATCGTTTATTATGCTTAATAAAACTTAATTATTTATGTCAAAGCATTATAATAGCCTATAAAAATGTAATTGTGTTAAATTATCTCGCTCTATATTTTTTAACCTTTATTTTATCGCTACTAGAGAGTAGAGGATACAATAAAGGTCAAAAAGACTCTTTCTCCTCTCTCTTAGCTAAAAAACATTAAACTAAAAAATAAAATAAGAAAGGAGGAAATTTTAAAGTGAACATATCATAATAACCAAAATATTGTAGTATCCAAAATCAAAAAATATTTGAATGACGCAAGCACAACTACGAACCTGCTCATTTACTACACTAATTTATAACGGTGTCTCCTGAAATAATGTTATGTGTAAAAATGCGGCTCTATGTCAACAAGAGACGCCCCATGCTTGACATATTGACGGGACAAAGAGATCGCATGCGGCCGCAATAAATTTATCTACCGCATCGCTATGCTCATCAACACGTTAGATTTGTATTGATATGATTTTTAATATTAGTAATTTTCTCTCTCTGTGAAGTCAGTTTTCTTCTGACGCTCTCTTGCTTCTTGATAAGTAACTAGACAATACGAAAGTAAGTATGCGCAATGCAATGGTGCAATCGAGTCGTGTCTGTACAATATTTTTTAATTGGTTTGAAATCAGCAAAAGGACAAAAGCCCCGCGGCTTGTGTAGAACGCATGCGATCGCGAAAGTTAAGAAACGACGAGCGCGGTCAGTAACTGGATGGGGCTGACTAAAAGTGGTATTTTCATGCGCGTTTCTGAGCGAAGGGCACGTTAAACAGTCGGTCCCTGTTGTGATCAACATATATAAATCGTTGAACCCTGTCGGAGTTCATTTGGGGGTTTGAAAATATTAAACATTATGGTTGGCCACCAACCAGTTTTTCCGCCAACACACATTGGAGCAGCGTGGCGGAGTATGCTGCAGGCCTCGTGAGAAGAGACCCGTGCCCAGCAGTGGAACATTAAAAGAGTTGTGGCCAACGGTAAATGCGTATTTTTTATGATAAGAAACAACAGTATTATACATACAAGCGAAAAATAGTTGATTTACACAAATTTTAGAATAATAGAGTTTCTAAATTAATGCAAGCAATTAATATATTAAATCAATGTTTATCAAACAAACCTCAAATAACGTATCTCGTTTTTCCAACGCCCTACACGTGCCTGCTACAAAGCGCTCTATGTATCTTATAGTTCACATGTCAGTGCTGAAATTAATGTCCTTTGTCTTACGGTGAAAACCTACGGTCGAAAGGAGCTTTCCATATCTATAAGCCATTTGTCTACCTTGCAGCGATTATATCATAAACGATTAGAATTTCTGGAACGATCGCTTTTAAAGTTTTTAATCGTGGTTTGTTATCGACTATTTATCTAAAGTACGCCCATGCCTTGTGTATATCTTATGACCATACTATGTTAGCAGAAATTTAACATTACCATTATTAGAGATCATTGTATTAAACACACCTTTATAAAAAAAACATACATGGAATACATTATTCTTAATAGGAATAAGACCAATTGAAAAACATTTTAAAAAATGAGAGATATCGTTTTTTTTTTCATTTTTAACTAAGTTTATGTTTATTAGTTCTTATGTTTAGTTTAGTAGATTTGAAAATAAAAATCTTATCAGGATGATTTAATCAGGCAGACTTTTAAAGATGCTTGTGAGAGACTTCACATATAAGTTATTTTTTTAATCCACATTTACAGTTACCCTACATATTAGATTGCCACACTGTATATACATATTTTTTTGTTTTTATTACACATAAAAATGCTCTAAAATTATATACGTGCTCATCTCTACAAAGTGTCTTTATGTCCCGTATCCTTCGCATGACAGTGCTAAAATATACCTATGTCTTTCGTCTCAGTGTAAATCTATGGTCGACAAAGGGGAATTCTTTGTGTCTCTTAGTTGCTTGTTTTATTCACCGCGATAAAGCTATTAACTATATATCGCAGTTAAACATTTTTTCTTTAATATTTCATCTCACATACGTTAAAAACAGATAACATGCACGAATATGTTCTCATTTTAGTTGATAATGCGGTATTCACGTCACACGTTTCATGTACCTACATCTGTACATCATGTGTACAATTCAATTTTATTCAACATTATACAATAATTACCACTCTAATATATATTACGAAATATAGTTTGTTAAAGTAAGGTAACGTAGTCTATTGTAAAATCATTGTATCAGAATCAAATTAACTCCTTAGAGACACATTCTAAACTAAAGTTCAGTTGAAATTACAACAGAAGTAACGTACTAGTAAGATGAATTAAAAAACATCTTGTATTTTAAATGTTTGTTGTCAATTTTTGCACATTAGAACACCAAACACTTTCAATCGCTGAACGCTGAATCGCTTGCAATATGACAACTGTTTAAATGTGCTCTGGACTGCTCACTGAAAGTATGGCTACACGTGCTGTGTGATAATGGGGAGACATTAAGATTATTTATGTCGGATTTTGAAATATAAATGAGTACACGACACTTTTGACTAACGATGGCAAGCAACCGCGATCCATACAAATGATTCCGATAATTGATTTTTTAAATATAATGTGTATGGTCTTCTTTGCATCCGTTCGGAAATGAGATATTAGATTAAAAAAATAATTTATTTTACTCATATGGAAATCTAAATCGTCCTTACGCAGTTACACAAAAAATATTGTACTGCACTTAAGCTTAAATACTGCTCGTAAGGTCAAAACTTAATCCTTAAAAAAATACATACGACAAAAAAAGTGTGAATTTAATTATTTAAAATTATCAATATCTAATTGGATGAATAAAATTTACTGTGTGCCGTTTATGAATGAGAGTAGCGTACAACTGTGCGTACGCATCACTAACAAAATTGACATTGTTACGTCCTTTCATGTAAAGATTCCTTCATACTTTTACGCTATCCTCTTATTGGGTGTGTAGGTGAATTTGCAATTACAATGTTACTTACGAAGATTAGTAATGTTCTGAGCTTACGAGCTGTAATCCAACGAAAGTTGGTTTACACTAGACATTATTGCATGGTCAGCTGATGAGAGTCTGGGTACAACTCACGGGTACGGCACAGACACAATTTCAAGGTTTTATTGAAGTGAATTTAGATCACTACTTTATTCAGTGCCATTACTAGATCACTACGATAGAAATAGTAAAAAGATAATAAGGTAATCTAGAGTTGAAACTCAAAAGATATCAAGTTCTCGTAACACATTTTTATTTGTAAATATTTGGGGAAATTTTCGTTTGTTTGTGTGATAAAAGTAAAGTCGAAACAGATTTCGTATATAAATATGAAGCGATTATGTGGTAATTAACAGATCTTAACATTTTTACCTTTAAGCGCGTGAATGATACGTAATTGTGTAAGATTTTGTTGTAAATGGTGTGTATTTCTAGTTTTATTACTACAAAAATATTGGAGTGTTTAAATACTAAGTACGCCGATATGGTTTCGAGATTTTTTTTATCGAATTATACCGATTTTCATCGGTATCATTGCATCGAAGCAGACGGCAAAGCCGGCCGCGTTGACGTTATATCTGTCTGCCAGAAGACTGAAGTTTATTTGTACTAATTTGTATATAAACAATAAAGAGAATGTCTATCTATCTATCGATTTTGTGTGATTTTTGTGATTGATATTACCAACATTTACTAGTTTTTTGGAAAAAAAAATGGCAATATTGGGAATATCAACTTTTTTTTCACAGACGTGAAAAAGATAACATATCGCCATATTTTTTACAAGGAGCTAAAAATAGCGGTCATTTTTTTACGTTCAATTCAATTCGACAGAAAATGTATTAAATTAAAGAGTCCGTTAAATTATCAGTAATTTTAGCGCTGAATCCAGCGTATATTTTGCTTGGAATTAACGACAAAAATACGATTAAGCAATGCTATGAAGAATTCGTCTAAGCATTCATTTTATTTATAGTAAACCTAACGTTTAAGGTTAAATGTTTAACCTTAGAATACACTTTGATTCAATCTTGTATTACTTCGTGTATATCTATTGGTCAATATCCGCAGTTTATGTAATTTTAAAATTGCAACTCGCATGATAACAGACTTTAAATAACGACCGAATTAAAAATTAAGTGTCTAATTCTGTACGACTCATTAACCAGCATTTTCAATTATTTCATTACTTTCAGTTATAGTGAGATAAATAAGGTAAATTTAAATATATGCATTTATATAAATCGTGACTGGAAACTTCGTGGAGATTTGAACACAATGGATGCGATGAGTATTTTAAATAATAGTATTTTTAAGCCAATCTGTACGCACTAGATTCAATAAAAAACATCCGCAATCAACAGTGTGTAGCCAGTGAAGTCTCACACTTATTTCAAACGAATTTATATCGTAATGGTATATGAATAAGGTTCAAATTTAGTTTGAAACGTCGGACGCTGCTATTAGTTACGGTTACGTATAGGTTCCTGTGTACCTGCGAACTCTTCATTATAACCTCGACAATAACATTATAGACATTTATTTTATCTACTCATTTGGTTAAATAACTATATGGTTAAGTATCTTCAATTTGATTGCGTATTCGTACACAAAAAAGGCTAAAGGTACTTCTTAATTATTATATAAATACGTGCAGGGTATTTACGGACGATTTCAAAGGCAAAGTTTATATGGAGAAGAACTGCAGAGTGTCCATATTTCATATAATAATACTTAAGAAATACATTAATTTAATAAAAGACACCATTACGCATATGACGATGCCTTTGAGACACAAACATGCGTTTACACCTGTAATACACGGAACGTCATTTCAATACTGC
>DWTF01000781.1:0-10495 GCA_018250225.1 Udranomia kikkawai
GTCAATCAAATTACATAGGGTTCAGCTTAAGCTGGAAGCAATATATAACGCGGAAAAAGCCGCGGGCAACAGCTCGTACTTACATATATCAACGAATATAGGGATAGGCACTATCCCTTATTGGTGAGAACTCTTAATTGGGCTTAACAATGTATAGTGTCCCTTAATACTGTACTTGTATTCTAGCTGTAAGTTTTCCTTGAAACAAATAAATAAATAACTTCTTTGTTTGCTATCATAACTTGTGTGCTCGTTATCATGAACATTTAATTACTCTCGGTTGGTTTTGGTGAATTGTTCGATGATGGAAACTTAAGACGTCGGCGCAAAACCTATCTATCAGATTTAACGTTGATAGGGTCTACGGGCGCGTTTGGGTCCGATTAATTGTATTCGAGAATACGGCTCCGGTTACTTTGTGACTCGGAACAAAAACTGAATAGAAGACGCATTGTACCAGAAATGTATGTTCACGCGTAGATGCCGTATCGGCATAGCTTTCACCATAATTATGGTGAATACTTTGAATTTTAGACTAACATTTATAATAGAACAAAAATAACCAAAAAGTGTTTTAAGAAGTATAGGTACTAGACATTATGAAACGTTTATTAAACAAATTATGTGTATCGATGAGTTCAATCTTTTAAGATTTTTTTACCGATCATTGATGAAATTTAACTTTGGTTCAGAATCAGCCCTTCACACTATCCAAATCAACCAATACTTATATTATGGTTGATTGAGATTTAATCACTCAAAAATTACTCGTGATATCATTTACAGGAAATATTAACCCCAAATCATGACTAATGAATACTGAATTTTATCAATATTTTTCCGTAACGTTAGAAACTGTTTAAAACTTTTATCATTAATTTTCTCAAGACCTATCCGACAAACGCTTATAATTTTGACAATCCAAGTCAATTTTAAAGTCCAAGGTAATGCGTATATGTGTGTATATTGTTAGTTATATTTGTAGGCGTCATCTACATTAAGATAATGTGTATGTGTGTGCGTGTGTGTACACTGTTAGTTATATTTGTAGGCGTCATCTACTTTTTCGTGTTTCGAAGACCTTCAGTGACGATCCGTGGAGTTCAAGGAATGGCCGGGTGGGGGCGGGCGCTGCACAGCTGACGTCGGTACCCATCCGTGATGTACATAAGGCTTGCCCGTTGTACATAGTGCAACATAGTATATAGGGCTTGTACATAGACGAGCTAGCGCCGAAATCTGAGAATTTGAAGATGGTAGGTATATACATATATCTTGTGTATTCTCTAGCTTATATATGTATATGAGGCTCTATATAGACTAAAAGGATTAAAAACGCAGAAAATTGTCTATGAAATTCGCTGAAGGTATCAGAGGTACTTTAGGCATCTAATAGCATCAGTGATGTTAAACTTATTGCAGCCTAACTGTACTGCTATTATAGATCGAAAATAGGTTTGGAAATTTTCGTTTAATGTGTTTAG
The DNA here is from genome assembly GCA_018250225.1 of Udranomia kikkawai. Lineage (NCBI taxonomy): Eukaryota > Metazoa > Arthropoda > Insecta > Lepidoptera > Hesperiidae > Udranomia > Udranomia kikkawai. The sequence continues at coordinate 1,485 of DWTF01000781.1, forward strand.
TGAAGGTTTCAGTGAAATCTTTGCTTATTTTCTTCTAATTATGGAGAAAAAATAGTCACGGCAAAGATACGTCCCGCCTCCGATTGCGAGAAGGGAATTGGACCTTCCGAACCTAAACACAGACAAGAGAAAGAAAAGAAGAAATCTTTAATAACCCGACGGCTAACAAGTCTTCCGCTTGGGCACAGCGGACTAGACAATTGATGACTGCTAATGGACAAAGAATACCCTTAGAAATCTAGAGCCGCTCCAAGAGTGCGATCGAGATCGTTCTAATTAAAAACCTCTTGCCCTCACGCTCGATTAGACTGAGATCAGGCATGTGATAAGGAAGATTACAGCTAACGTATGCTATGCAGGTGAGTGGAGGTGGAAGTGGAACCGTTCGGGCGAGAAAAGCATCGGTCGGACTGAACCGTGCGAGTTGAAAAAATAAGTTCTTGCTTTTCCGTTAATGGTGATAACATTTTAATTTCGCTTTGTTTGCTTTTATTTTTAAGAGAAACGAGGAATGAGACTCGGTGTCATTTAAATAATAACTTATTAAAGAAGTAAGGTGATGTCCAATGGTGAAGGGAGGTTATGGACTACAAAGAGCTGGTTTTGAAGAATAGCTTTTATTGCGTTGCCCTGAAAGAATCTCTAACTACTCTGAATATTTAGATTACCATTTTTATGTGATTATAGGCACGCGTTTGACTGCTATCTCACCTGATGGTAAGTGAGATGCCGCCTACGATGGAGCACGTTTACTTAGAAGAAGTCTATAAACTTAAACCAATTTTGGAAGGAAACTTTTGTCACTCTCACTCTAGTTACAAGTGATTATTATTAGTTAAGTCATTTGAATATAACACTGAAATGATAACATAATTATGAAAGGCAGTTTTTCTATAAAATGCTATACGATAGTGCAGGCTGTAGTTGAATTAAAAAAAAATTAAGAATTGCGAATTGTTATTCGGCTAATATAACTGATAGACGAATCTATTCCGAAACGGCGATTTAGCCGTAGCAGAATCAGGTGTAACCGAAAGCTGGGTCTACTTCTGTTCTTCAAAGGCACATTCATCAAAGGTAACAACGTGCTCATGATACACCACAGTTCTGTCCTTTTAAGGTCCACATGGTCGCAATAACATGCTCAACACTAACATACAAATATACACGAGAACGAGAATCAATCGGCTAACAAAGAGACGCAAGACAAAGGTGGAGGCGGTGGTCCCAGTTCGGGCGACGCGGGTCCGCGGACCGCGTACTAATTAAACGCCCCCACCGCCCACCCCGCCCGATCGGACATAGAGTATAGAACGAAGGAACGTTCAAAGAACTGACGTTTAAAGAAGTGATGTTTAAAGTTCCGGCGTTTAAAGAAGTGGCGTTTGAAGAACCTGCGTTTAAAGAACGGGCGTTTAAAGAAATTGCGTCTAAAAAACTTGCCTTTAAAGAATTGGCGTTTAAGCAACTGGTGTTTAAAGAAGCGGCGTTAAAAAAGAGCATGTAGAATGAACTACTGATGACACGGGCTGCGAGATGGTCACCAACTTAGACTACTCAAAGAACTACTCGTAAGATAAACGACTGACGACTTGTGCGGCGAAATGGTTACCATGAACTACCTCAAAGCCCAAAAAACTAACACACGTAGTATGAACGACTGACAACCACCGTGGCGAAATGGTCACTAAGTGTCATGGTCATGGTCACTACATACTTCAAATAGCTCAAAAATATCATCATGGACTACATTGAACTGCTCAATAGTACTGTACATAAAATAGACGACTGACGATCTTTTAGGGAAATGATCACTAAATCTATCTTGAACTGATTTAAGAACTATCACGCGTAGAATGGACGACTATCAATCCATGGCACAATGATCAACATGAAGAACCTCAAACAACTCAAAGACAGGTGGAATGACAGATGACCCCTATGGGATAAGGGAACAACATGAACTACCTCCCAACATAACCCTTCTGCATTAAACTCTTTGACCGCTCTGCTCAAAGCTATGTAAAAAAAACATCTCCACACATTGCGCGGGTAAGATTGCCTCGTGGAAACGCCCACAACATACATACACGACCCGTATGGCGCAATCGTTTGAATTGGAATGGCTGGTCACCAGCTAGACTGCCGTTCGAAGGGACCTGGGCTCGATTCCCAGCTCAGCAAAAGTTTGAATGATTTTAAGTTTCTGTTCCCGCTCTGGGTGTTTGTGTTCTTGTCTGTGTTGTCCATGGCACCCACGACATGGGGAGTTATAGAGTGGAGCTATAAGTATTAAGCGTTAACTAAACCAACTAATTGGACGGTAGTAAATATCTTAGTGTTCATCACCACCATAAGGGTCATAGCTCATTAAAGCCACCTTTAGACTTCTTTAGACTTCTTTTATGATTTTGTGGTATACTTCGCTAATATGTATTAAAGAACTTAATACAGAAATCTCAGGTAAGATATAATGTGATTCTTCACGTAAGAAATGAATAGATACATAAGTAAGTCAAAGTCTAGTGAAATCGAAATATATTTAAACGAATTTTTAATTTTAAAACATTGAATTTAATAGATCATATGATCTCATTAAACCGCAGACTTCCAACCAGCTGTTGACTTAATGAAAACGTCATTTTGCCTTTAAAATGGCCACATATATTCATTTTGAAGTCCTATTCTTAATCTTGTTCTTAAACGTTTATTTTAAAATACCTACATTGTATATTTATAATAAGAACTAACGGAAAAAGTACTATTTTATGTGGCTCGAAGTAATTGCGAAATTACGTTTGTATGTCAAACGGATATAAGGTAGCAAAATAGGCCATATTACTGATCCATAGGATTTATGAATCAGGTCATAGTGCATGCCAATGTTATACGGATAGACATGATCCAATTATTGGCCCACTGTGGTGCTATTCGACATATCCGCTTAATGTGATGCGCCATGCCTATAACATCAGGTAAAATTCTTTATTCAAATATCTGTTCTAAAAAACTTTTTTTTTCAATCAGCTACGAATTCGTTATTCGAAAATCGATTCTAAACTATTTTCTTTTTTAATCAGCTGATTCGTAATTCAAAAGTCTATGCCAAGAATGGTAATAAGTTTCGATCTACACTTCTGCATATTTATCTCTATCGCTAGCATAGCACTATGCTATACAATGCCGTTTTTTAAATAAAGTAAGTTCGTTATTCAAAATTATATGCCAAAAATCTTTTTTTAAACTTACTAACAACTAACTTCTACACCTTTGTCTCTGTCTATGTCTAGCATAGCGTTAAACTATAGTATGACTTTTTTTAAATCAACTACGAATTCGTTATTCAAATATCTATGCAAAAAAATGTTGATACCAAGTTTCGTTCTACACCTCTGCACCTTTGTTTCTATACTTATCTGTTGTAGCATAGCGCTATACTATAGAATGTTTTTTTTTAAACCAACCACGAATTCGTTATTCAAAAATCTATGCCAAAAAATGTTGATACCAAGTTTCGTTCTACACCTCTGCACCTTTGTCTCTATACTTATCTGTTATAGCACAGCGCTATGCTATAGAATGGATCCCCGATAATTCCCGCCGCGTCAGCCGACCCGGCTCTCGTCGGGATGGCCCTCCACGCCCGCGGCTCACTCCACGCGAGAGAGTATGCATCCGCAGACTGATTATAACGGTTTCGTGGGTTTTGTGCTCACTTATAATATAGTACTGCGTCGTAAAGATCTTTGGATAATCAGGCGTAAGTCTACCTGAGGCAGATATCTTTATTTTATAGTCCTCTTAGTTTGACGTTGTCCACAAAAATCTCGTTTCTACAGGAAAAACTTCACACTTAATTATTCTAGCCCCTTTCAATTCTGGCTAGAGCAGTGAGCAGTCTCTAATTAAACACATCAGACACTTTTCACTGCTCTAGCCTGATATCACATTTGAATATATTGGTATAACGAAAAAAGTCCATAATAGAGAATCTGTTTCCTCTTTTTAACACGCTTTTATTAGCTTCACAATATGTATGTGGGTTTGTGATTAACTCTCCGTCGGAAATTTTGAACACGATTTTAATGTACTTGAAGATGTCGGATTAACTTAAAACTTTGCATACTTATCAAGGACAGATGATAATGTAATATTATGATATTATCAAGTTGATCTAATGATGGAATTGGAAGGTGTCTGATGGAAGCTTGGAGTATATCGAATTTGGGCTCATTACACTCGTCATAACATATTTTGTCTATTTAACCTTAAGACGAGAACATAAAGCGTGGTTTTAGTTTTTTTAACTATTAATGATTCCTCAGTCGTTCGTTCACATTTGCGCCTTCTGCGCACATACATCATCGCATGCCCACGACTTACTCCAGACGTTGAACGCGACGCACCTATAAAGTACGAGCCAGCGTGTTGACCTTTCAGCCTACGCTGAACTGACAGCTCTCTAACTAACTCATCCATATTGATAAAACATAGGTCGCACGTGTGGAGTCACTTTTTTATTGAGAAGATAAGAATCGTAATCCGAAATGCATGCAAGACATACAAATTTGGAGTAGAAGTCGCAAGTATAGAAATAGAAAAATGTTTATTGGTGAATTACACTACAACACAGATCCAGTCCATACAGTCCAGTCCACAAATTTATCAGAATTTATTGTTACAACATTCGAGCGGTTTTTCTAATAAAATATTCTCTATATTTTAGGATCAATTTCCTTATGGGTAGAGATTTTTTTCTCTTTTCATCTTTACTTTTCCAAACAATCCCTTTATATAAGTTGCCCCCTAGGGTGTGTGACGTCACAGGTCGAAGGACACGCGAAGGCTCGTCAGCCGCTGACGAGGGCACGACAGCACCCGAGAACCGTTTTTAACCACTGTCTGACACTATTTTTGTTTTTTTTTTATTGAAAAAAAGAATGGGGCAATGTCAGATTTAGAAGGCGTCCCACGGACTATATAACAGAGAAGAGTAAATGTTATTTTCTAAGTTTTTATAGATGTTTTTATACCTAATCACCGAGCGTAATGGTCACCATGCCGGACTGCCATGCGAACGCTCTTGGGCTTTGAATTTTTATAATGAGTTTCTCTTTTCGTTGTAAGTATTTGCCTTCTGTATTTGTGTGGGACCTTCGACAAAGAGAATAATAGTATAGATATATGAGTCAGGGGCGTAGTGGTTAGTTTATCAAAATATCAATAGACTACATGAAAGAAAAAGTATAGCTTGCAATTAAGTATGATAAAAAGGTATGACACTATTGCCTCTGTTCACCACAAATTTGAATGACACGCCATAGATTTGAGGTGTTAGGGTGAATCTAACGATTTAAATCTTTGCAAGATACTATAACTACGTTCAAAAGTGTCCAAATTGTCTTTTTAACGTCAAGAGAAACGGAGATTACAATGATTACTGAAATTTGGTGAGAAAAAAAACGTCATTGTAATCCAACAAAATATCCATACTGGGAAAATTTTTCGATCCAACCGAAGCATTTGATACAGGTGCGACATTCAACGTAGGATCGTTCACAATCAATCTTACCCCTTTAGGTACTCCACCGATTACATTTTGTTTTTCTTTTATTACTGATATATTGTTGATTTGTTATGTGTTACCGATATTTTTGTACCTTATTCATAATTTCGGTTCTGTGCAATCGAATTAATTTTACATGTTTTTGCATTTTCGTATAATCTATATTGCGAAAATAAATGCGAAAGTGTATTTGTATGTTTGTTTGTCCGTTACATATACTGTACAAAAGACGTAGTAGAATACTTGACGGGAAAGAGACACCTCTTTCCTTTTCCTTTTCTTCTCGTGCTGTGAACGGAAGAACCCTATAACCAGTGAAAGCCCGAGCATTGGTGCTTTAGACCAGATTGGCATGGTGCGCTTCATATGATCTAGTGCCGTTATCATAAACATCAGATATTCCGTACAGATTTCATAAAGCTGCTTCTGACTCCAAAATAGATTCTCTCAGGTACGAAACGTATCCAAAATGAAAAGAAAAGCCGAAAAATACTTAAAAACGTACTATACACGTAGCGGGGGTAGGTAGAACTCTTGAATATTCCGTCGTTGGCAACTCCAGCCGAGCGGCGCTGCCCGAAAATACATTCCCGCCGGTGCAGACCCGTGGGGTGCGTCCACACTGGCGGATGATTTCTTTATCTATCCATATAATAAATTTGTATATGATTGCTGTTTGTACATGGAAGATATCTAAGAGAAAACCATTCTCGGGGCATTGTTTGAAGAATCGAACCCAAAAAATATTTTTAGAATATTTGTCTGTGCCTTTGTGCACGCTAACCTCAGACACGGCTGATCCAATTTGAATGCGATTTCACTTAACATTTAGGGTTTGTTTTATAAAAATCGGTTCATAAATAAAAAAGTTGTTGGGAACGGGTACGGGGAGGCAGTACGAAGTGCGCCGGGTCAGCTAGTGATATATAAGTGCTATACTGCACAGTGGCCTACCCTGGAGATCGATATAACTCTTAGTTATGATAATTAAAAGACTAAGCAAATTGTATACTTGAAACTGTTTATAAGTTTCGGCACAGAAACTATTGTATGAATAAAATCTGAAAATAAAGACGTGGATTTGTTTGATTTATCTCGATTCAAAATATTAATTTAAAACTTAAACACAATCTAAGTCTTAAAATTTTTCTGCGGTCTTCTTCAACGAAAAAACTTTATAAACGGGGCTTTACATACAATTTGCGAGGTGTGCTTGGGCGCGGGCCCGCGAAACTACGTTTAAAGACGTCGGGATAATTTAGCGTTGAAGAGGCGGAGGCCAAATTAGCTCGCCCTGAAGGGTCGCTGTGTCGTATTGTCTCGATCACGCTAACGTACCTCGCGAGATTCAAATATACGCAAATTATCCTCGTGCGAGGAACAATCTTTACGCACAGCACGCTATGGTCAAAATTACGGATGGTCTCGGAATTTCTTAAGTGTAAGAACATTGTATTATTCCTTGCCGTCCTACCTTTGAAAGTACTCAGCTACCAAGTTGGACTTCTTTCGGAGATCCTAAGTACCCCCACATTGCATAGGCGGTCACCTAGAGGTTTTTATTAGGTGGCGGGAATCGTATATACCTTTGAAGGGTTTTTTCTTCGATAAAAAGGTTCTTTGGAAAAGATATGCATTCGTCCAAGCACCTATCACATACACCTCAATCGTCTAAACAAACCAATACGACAACACGACGCCTATTACCGACGACTGTTAAACGCGCCAACCGAGCGTCCATTATAAACGGGGGTTTACGCAAAACGTGCGGGGTGTGCTCGGCTCGGACGCGGCCCGCGAAACTCCATTTAAAGATGTCGGGATAATTTAGCGCTGACGAGGCGGAGGCCAAATTGACGCGCCCCGAGGGCCGCCGTGTCGCACTGTATCGATCACGTCAGCACACCTCGGGGGACGCCTCGTGTACGTAAACAACCCTCTTGCTCGAGATGCGAAGACGCCGAGCGGCGCGGTCGCAATTACACCTGGTGCCTGGTCCCACGTTGGGCGCCATTTTTTTATTTTCTCTTCTGGTAGGTACTGATGATCCTTTAAGACTAGGGTTATCGTGGCGTGCATTTCTTGAGCATCTGTGTCTTGCAATTTTATTTCATATTGAGGTAGCAAACGAGTAGTCCACTTCTGTACCGCCCATAGACGTCTGTAATCGTAGAATCACTGCCCCGACTACGACTGCTGACTGCCAAATGCAAAAGTTCCTAAATTCTATAAAATAATAATTTTCGACTATGCCCTGTCTCGTCTAAAGGTACCGTTATTCTTATGCGTGACATTTTATAAAAGTAGGTACTTATTTTAAGGCAGTATAGGCCTTAAAATGTGTTACTTATTTTAATCGACTACCAAAAAAAAAAGCAAAAAATTTTTTCCTTACTCCACCAACGCGTTTGAATTCACTGACAAATTGAAAACCGATTTATAAATATAATTTCAAAAAAAAATCTATTAGATTACAAAAATATTTTTGAGGTAGCTCTTATTAAGAATTACCTTACTAAATTTCAAACGCGCCTTATTCAAAGAGTCGAAAAACGTAGACGAATAAAGACTTCGATGAATAAAAGCGTAATATTTAACTATGCGGCGAAATATAAATATTGTATTTGGTTGAATTTGTCTTTGCCGCCCACACCTGCGAGACAACAGGACGGACAAAATTTAATAAATTTCAATCTGAAGGCCCCAGCACTGATTAAAACTTCGCGGCTAGGGGAGCTGGTTAGAGCTTGTTAGTTTTTTTACTCCTCATTCATGTTAAAAGTACAATAAATTAATGATAATTATATTGTATAAAATTTGACGTCAAAGTGAGGTATCTTAATAATTTTTAATTAACCTATTTGAACAGTGCTTTGCAAACTATTCTAACTTTAGACCTATAGATTCTTCTAGTTCGGTCGGTTCTAAAATGTGCACCGACGGCATTTTAGGTGACCTTACTTTAAAGGCAGCTACTATTCTACTAACATACAATATAGCGATTTGAGCATATCTAGTAGATCGATATAGAGTCATCGCGATCGCGAGCTACGAATTCCACAGAAATGGCGGCAATTTTAAAATTACCGCCGCATTTAAACACGAGCGGAGGGTATTCGTGAATTTTCGTCGGGACAATATGTGTCGCGGCGCTGCGATTTCGGTCCCAATATGTAATCAAGTGAGCTGACACGTCTCGGACCGCCTCCCTCGGGCGACGAGCGCACGCCATCTTAATGGCCCGCTGTTTCAAGGGATAAGGCCTCCCATGCAATGTACGACTGAGTGCTCTTTCACGTGATGACAGTCTCGCGCTATGTATTGCAACAAGAGCAATAATTGAACAAAGGTGGGTACTCATTTTTAATTAATTTTTAGAACTTTTAAGGTAGTAGTCCAGTGTGACGACCGAAATCTCGACGTTTTTTAATACATTTATTTTAAC
>DWTF01000782.1:0-10491 GCA_018250225.1 Udranomia kikkawai
GCGTCCGACGTTGCTTATCTTGCGCGATCGCATGCGATCTACACAAGCCGCGGGGGCTATGCGCGCTTCGAAGCCGATGACCACCGACTAATAGAAATGTATAATGACGTTCATAAAGTGTGAAAATATCTACTAGTATGTAAATACATACTATTAATACGTAAATACATTCTAATAATTCCGTTAACCCCTCCAGCTAAGCTCAAAGGCTTGTGTTAGGAGTGGGTTTACATCAATAGTGCAATGGGCGAGTGAGGATCGAACCCACGACCTCTCGATCGTAAGACCGAAACACTACCATTGGGCTATTGCCGCTTCAAATTTAATTTATGGTAACGTTAGTCGCAATCCCACATGAGACCGCGCAAATTCGGTTAGGACCCTTTCACATGTCCCGCCGCGGTCTGAGTGTGTATGAATGTAAAATGAATGGAGTCTTCGCTTACTCACTTTATACATTAACTAGCTGTGCCCGCGGCTCCGTCCGCGTGGAATTAGTTTGTCACAGAGTGTTTCTACATAAACCGTCATGTATTATTAACCTAAACATTCCTTAACTATTGCACTATCATTTAGTAAAAACTGTAGAAAAATCAGTTCAGTAGATTTTGAGCAAATCACGAACATACATACAGACAGCTTATGTGTGTATGTACTTTTTTTCAAAATCTACCACCTACTTGCCTACATGTTTGTAGACTACCATTCTTTGTTTTTTTTTGCTATTTTATTTTATAGAAACAGTTAAGTTAGCATTGTTTATAGTAACGAAAGAATTGAATTTCTACTTCATTTTTATATTCGTATTCGTACCTTTTATCTGTACCTTTAGTTTCAATCAATATATTCAATAATTAGATCATGAAAAATGGCCAATTGTAAAATTTGTGTTGATATATATATCATGCATACATTTTAATAGCTAAAAAAATAACAAATTAAAAACAAACTAGACCAAACTTGATAGTGCCATTTAAGGTGGGTCGTTTATTTGTCTCGCAGTGTGATGCATTCAGATTTTGCACTTAATGCCCGCTCTGTGTAACGTTAAAACCACTGTAATCCGGCCCCGAAATGAGCAAATTAAAACAACAAACGCAATAAAAGCCGAGACAAGCCGAGCGCGGGACGCTGAGGGCTCGTGTAGTTAATGTGCAAGGGTGTACACTGCGGGACAGACGAAACTGCCCACGGTATAAACGACTCATGGCACTTCGAGTTTTGGTCGGTTTGAACGATTCGTTTCATGATTCTATATTTATTTATACCATTTAAGATGGTAGAACCACGAGTGTTTTGATTTATGGGTTAGTTAATGTGCAAGGGTGTACATTGCCGGGACAAACGAAACTGACCCCGGTATAAACGATTCACTGCACACCGAGTTCATTTACATGTTTTTCACTGTTCTAGAAACTGTCCACGGTATAAACGATTTATTTATACCATGGTCTGTTTTTTGTACGTTTCTTCACTGTTGAGAAACTATCCATTGTTTGAAGGATTCATTAGTGCACATCGAGGGTTTTATTTCACATTTTCATCAAATAAGATTGTAGAACTATAATAGTTGGACTCCGCAGGCAAAACCGCTACACCTCTTTTAAAATTGCGATGCATGATTCAATAATTATTATAATTATTTCTGTCTTGTAACAATAGTGTAGAAGCTGCTATGTTCTAATTTCGATGCAAATCAGAACACAGCCGCTTAAAGTAGATACAGATTGGATTTCAATTTTGGTTGATTAGAAGTGACCATTGCCGGCAGTGACCTCTCACTATTGCTCCCTCAGTGTTATAATGGAATAAAAGCGAGACAAACCGAGCGCAGGACGCGTAGGGCACGTTTAATGTGCAAGGGTCACTGCGCGGCTGACGGAAAAATAAATAAAAATGTAAATTTAGAAGAAATGTCATGATTTGACTCCGACGGCAAAATTGTTTCACCTATTTCTGCTTTATAAAAAGTGTTTTTGTTGCTGGGTTCTAATTCGTAGAGGCGCACTTAACCGGGGCGTTCTAACTTAAAAAAATAGAATTTCAATGCTGTCTTGGGTTATCTAAAAATAACCGTGAACGGCAATGAATTCTTACCTTTAGATGAAATGCATACTCTTCATACTAAAGCGAAAAGCCACAATTCTGAGTCGCTTATAATAAGCGCTAAAATTTGAATATTAGTCTAATATTTCGTTTTGTGGATAAAATTCTTAACACTTCTCTTGTACTTTTTCTCCTTGACTAAAAACGTTTCAGCAACTTAAGATCACCAACAATATCTCGTTACATTCCTAGCATATACACGCATATCCATTAAGTAGATAACCACACCACAACTAAACAACACATGAAAGGATAATCACAAGCACACGGCCACGATATAATACGACATAATACAATGGCGATATTCGCGCGTACAGAACGACATTAAATATGAGCCATTAATATGTCGCGTGTACACATTATTTTGTCTCGCACTGTACACCGCGCGCGTAATTAAGAGCCCTCGTAGCGGCAGCTTCCTGTAGTTACAAGGAAATGTTCCCGAACTTAACACTAGTGGTGACGCATTGCTCCGCTCGTGGAATTGGAGCACGCTTTTTCTCTTTCGCGAGTCTTTATTTCATTAACTTTGCGCCAGTGTCTGTGAATCGTTTCAGTCGGAGTTGGTTCATTTCGTTTGCACTTCTTGGCATCCAAGTGTTGCTAGCATTATGATTTTCATAACACGTAGCTGAATTGAAGATTTAACACCTAAAGAATTAACCATTAACATTACAATTAGCTTAACTGAAATGTAGGAGAATTCATAGCTCAGAGACTTTGCTACCTAGTAAGGATGGGAGACGTTCGTCATGCCAAAAAAGTATATATCTTGGAATCCCAATGCGAATGCTCTCAGATACATAATAGGCTAGATTGATAACCAAAACCTAAGGAGTAAACCATCAAAAACTACAATTAAAATGTATAAAATAATAATACCTTTGGCTCTTAGTTGATACAAGTAGAACAAGCGGTATCTCATAATAAATCGACCATTAGTCATCGCTCAAGCAGAGGCCGTACCTCTGAACGTGATTGCACTCGAGTGTTCTCAGATATCTAGCAAGCTGAATTGAAAAATTAAAAATTAAAAAATAACCATTAAAAACTACAATTAGGTTAACGAAAATGTATCAAATAACACATAATACCTTTGGCTCAACAGTTAATACAAGTAGAACAAGCGATACATCTCGTGACAAAGCGACCATTAGTCATCGCTCAAGCGGAGGGCGCGCCTCTAAACGCGATCGGACTCGAGTGCTCTCGGATATGTAGCAAACTGAATTGGTTTCGAGAGGCTGATTATCTTGTATATACACAATATGTTTGTTGACATGGTTCATCATTGATTCGGGATGATATATTTTATCGGTATACGGAACAAAAGCGACAAGTTTAATGCAGTGACAGTTTGCTTAGATGTCTTAATACACAAACATGCGTTTTTACGAGTATTTATGTTTGCATCATGTACATGCATGCTATTTGAAAATTCGGAGACACCACCGTCGCGCCTACTTCTGCCTCATAACAGCAGTGTTCTGGCTGTTGTCTTCCTGTATGAGAGAAGTGGTAAGGAAGACTAAGAAGTGGTAAGAAGATATTTACCCAGGCTTTCCAACTAACTCCTCGTTGGTAGCAACGAGGAGTTAGTTAAAAAAATTTCATCTGGAGTGTTTTGTCTTTATGTAGGCATGTCAGCAGCGTGTCAGTTCCGTAAGAATTGCTACTGTACACAGATTAACGTCCGACATTTATTTCGCAATTCCAACCATACGTCTGACATTCATGTCGCAATACCAGTGTCTACTAGTGACAACTTCGTCAGGCATTTACGTCGCGATTCCACTCGCAGTGCAACTTCGACGAACGTCAGACACAAGCCGGTTAGTCACCGCTCGGGCGGGGCTCGGAGGGCGCTTCTGTAACCGCGATCGCGACGAGGGCCCTCGCGCAAAGTGAGCTACTCACCTCTCACTCGTCGCTCAACAGTCGTTGGGTTTGAAATGTGGCTTTGTGCCCTAGAGTCTAGTGTAGTGCCCTGTAGATTCGCATTTCGAATTACACGCCGTACGCTCAGTATGTACACCGACTATCTTTCTCTTTGTGTAGCGTATCATCAACACTTGTGGTAATTCCATAGAAATGTGTACCGTACACAGATTAACGTCTGTCATTTACGTCGCAATTCCTATCGTACGTCTGACATTCACGTCGCAATACCAATATCTACTAGTGACAACTTCGTCAGAAATTTACGTCGCGATACGTTAGACACAAGCCGGTTAGTCGCCGCTCGGAGGGCGCTTCTGTAACCGCGATCGCGACGAGGGCCCTCGTACAAAGTGAGCTACTCACCTCTCACTCGTCGCTCAACAGTCGTTGCGTTTGAAATCTAGCGGTGTAGTGTAGTGCCCTCTAGATTCGCATTTCGCGTGTTTTTCCACGACGAATGCGATGATGATTTGTCGTACTCTGAGTATCTTTTGAGATTTTACCGCTGTGTGTTTTTTCTCTCCGCATGTATGTACTCGTATGTATACGATTACGACGAATGTGTAGTACTTTGAGTATCTTTCGAGATTTTACCGCTCTAGTGGATAATTGAGTGCAAGAGATCCGCATGTTATGTCGTAGTGCGGAGCATGTTATGCTTTTATACAATGCTCTCGGAAAATTTTACTTTGAGGGTTCTCAACAAAACGTAAAAAGTATTACGTTTTTCGTTTTGTACTTCCAAAATTGAAGTACGTATACATAAATTAGTATAGATCGTGGAATTCACGAGGCGTTTCTGACAATGACATAATGTAAAAGCAAGATCAAATTATTCCAATTATTAAATGTGTTTTTTAGACACGAACCTACCAAATTATATTAATACATTGAGGTAACACAGGATCCGCGCACCTGTTGCTATGTAAGATGGTAAGAACACTGCTGTTTCTTTATGACTAAGGTTACTATAACTAAATGACTGACGCTCATCGACATCGGTAATAAACCGACTAAGATAGGAGTATAATTCTATCTTAGGTCGACCACAAACGCGTTGCTACCCCTGAGGACTAAGTTGGACACGCTTCGGTTAAGTATGTCTCCCTGACAACACCGTTTAAACAGAACACATCAGCACGAACACTGCTGTTATAAAGCAGAACGTATGGCGGTCGTGCTTTCGGTAGAACCGTAAAAGGTCCTACCACCATCAAAATGCCAGAAACTATTGATATAAAAACTAAGCTACAATAAACCAGTCTTTATTAACATGAAAAAACTAGAACCTAGCTTCGGTTGCTAAATAAAAACATTTTGGCACGCAATCAGAAAGCTTTTTAGCGGAGTAGTTTCGTAGATTGAAGCGATGATAGCCCAACACGCCCAGTGACGTCAGCTAGGTAGGTGGTACCTAGAACCGCCAATGCGACACGGTATGCGGGTCAAAGAGAACCAACTGTTAGTTGATTGTTACGTTAGCTTTGTTAAGATCTGTTTGCAGAAGTCTAAGTTAAACTAAGTGGAATTCGACTAGAAGTAGACTCGGATTATAGAAGACAGACAGTTGTTTGTTTTAAGAGGATGTGTGTGTTCTTTTTAGAGGTTCTCAATAAGGTCTAAATGCATTCTTAAAATTTTAAATTGTATGTAAAAGTAATTATTGTTTAACTTTTAGATGTCTATATAGGGTTTTTTATTGTAAGTTGTTTTTAGCGGAAAGGCAGACGGGTGGGTCACCTGATGTTAAGTGATTACCGTCACCTATGGACATTAGCACCACCAGGGGTATCGACAATGCGACGCCGGCTTTGAACTAAAACTCTTTTTGTGCTACGTTTTATAATTATAATGTTACGAGAAACGTACAGTTCAAAATCTTCTAAGCCCAATTAAAAGGCTTGAAAAGTATCCGTCTAAATAGTTTAAACTTAATTAGTCTTTGTTGACACAGATAAAGCCGTTCATGAATTGGCATTGAACGCCTAATTTGTACCCACAGTGACATCAATAGGCGTTAGTAATATAATGCGGTGAATAAATATCTACAATTGCGGCAGTGTGAACGACAAGGTATTGAATTAAATCCTAAGCAATAAATTCCAATAAGTTAATGCTTAAATGCATGGAATTTACACGGTATGAGGTCAGATCGTGATGGCGATCTGAACTAAAACAAGGTGGAGTGAGTTGTTAAAGCAAGTATCTTCGCAATAAGTTCGGAATGCAGACAATAATTATTTCCAAATTAGCGTTGGACCTTAGAATTAACGCTAGAGTTCTTCGTAAATTCAATGACGGAGACAATTTTGAAACGAAGACTTTCTAATTCTCTTTGAAAAATAGCTTAGAATTAACGTTAGATGTTAGAGTTCTTCACCAATTCGATTACTAAATTTGATCTAATATTTAAAGAATGTTCGTCTGTCTATTGAACTGGTTTTAAGTCGTTAACTACTGAAGCTCGAAATGGCTACATTAATTTCAAGTTGCTTTCTCTAGTTTTAAATTCAATTCTAATGTTTTATTTATAAGAACACAGATAGTAAGAAATGTAGACATGTTATGATATTCTTACCCATTTGGGCGATATATAGTGGATTTTACATTTGAAAAACTTTAAGAATAAAAAAACTTTGATTTTTTTTTATTAGGAACTGCTTTATGTAATTTCGGTTCCATTCCCTCCATTTTAAGATTATTATGAAACATGTTTTTATTGAGCAAAAGTTTTAGTTGTTACCATATTTGACCCATTCGTTTAATTTTATTACCTTATCCTCCTGCGCATTCGAAGAAAAATACTGATACGGTTGGAAAGGAGGAAACTTTAAAGTCGTTTGCTGTTTTAGTGCTCCTTTGAAACTTATTCCAGTCTTGAAGTGTTCCTTGGTTCTCTTTCAGCTCAGTTTTAGACTGCAAATGGTCTGCCTCAAGATTAAAATTGCTGTATCGCAATTTTCACTTTGTGAACTATTGCCCTTCGGCAATTGGGGGGAATATGGGCCTAAAGTTGTAAATACAGATATCTTTATGTTCTTTTTCAACCTACACTACTTTATACACCCACAGATTGCTTTTCATCTTTCGGTTACATGTACATATTAAGACCTAATTTTGCTTTCCTTTGATCGATGAGTGCTCAAGTAAGTAGTATATTGTACATCGAAATGTAATTAAACATTTCCGAATTACATGCTCTATTTGAGGAAAATTTTCGGAAATAAAGGCTCTGTTAATTTTTTTTATAATAATATTGACGTAAAAATGCAGCAAATGTGCAGAAAGATCCAATAAAAAAGACACATTAAAAACACCACTAGCACTACCACTCCTAATAATAGTGGTTTAATTTTGTAGCTTCTATGTATGTTACGTCTGGACTGAGCCTTTCTTCAATTTTACCGACCCAACCTCTCCTGTATCCTATGTCGACTGGAAGAGAATGTCAATAGATGTCAAGTTTTATGTTAATTTTAAATCTGAGAATAAAAGGGTAGAGTAGGGGTGGCCTAATTTTTTTTTTGAGAGTATATATTTACAATCGCGAGCAGTGGATACAAGAGACACTCGCATCGACGGGCTCTCTTACTTATTCAAACTCTAAGACTTACCTCCAATTTCTATAACAGTGGACACGTAGGTATCTATTGCACTCGTATGATATCTTAAAAGATAGACAACGAATATAGATGAATAAGTAAATAAAAAAATGTAAACGATGTCACTATTGTACTCCAAACCGTTTTCATCACAAATGGACGCTTTATTTGGACATGGTGATGTCATCGTAACTTTTGTACTGAAGGTGATTCGGCTTCGAATGCTGGCCTCTGTCCAATTTTTAAGGTAATGTTTTGCGGCTACTTTCATCGGTTTCAGGTTACATAAAACCCAACATTTGACCTTTAGGTTGAAAATAGATGATCCAGTTTGCAAAGACAATCGTACTGCGGTTGAATCTTATATTGAGCAGAATACGGTGCTTCATTTTAATATTTTTTTCTACGTATTCATGTTTCATTTGTAGATAGTCGAATGTAAGCTAATATCACGTCAAATCAGAATTAAATCCACGGGCCGCAGTGATGCCGGTGAACCAGACAAGAAACATTAGTTTTAGAGAAAGCGTTTAATTTTATTTCTGGACCATTTAGTTATGAATTCCCGTGATTTTTTTACTAATGTTGGTTTCCACGGTTGTGCCCATACTCTTGGCTATAGCGGTCTTCGTCCTCATCGCCATATTGATTGCTGTTGCCACGTGGTTCACCCCAATTGTCCTCTGGGTCGCGGTGCGAGTAGGGCAGGTTTTCGTTTTCCTTAAAAATAAGTAAGAACAAGTAAGTAAATTAAGCGGCAATAGCATATTCGTTAGGATGACAAACTTACTATCGAGATCGTGGGTTCGATCCTTTGCCTCACTCCCCATTGTACTATTGACGGGAACCATTTCTAACGCAAGTCCTTTAACTTAGTTGGAGGGGTTAAGAAAATATTTAGTGTGTGACATGCTGGTACTTTAAAAAGTGATCATTAAATAGCACAGCCAGATATGTACCTATGTAAATAGAATTAAAATGCTATCGGTGATATTTTTATTGAGAAACAAAAGTAATGAAAGATACAATAATTATAACTTTATAATCGATCACGCATCCGTTATTTTTGAGGACTAAAATAGATTGCCTCATAATATTTTTTGAAACCTAAAGTAATATTACTACTATAAAGCAGAAGTAACAAGTGTAGTTGAACCATTATACCTGTTATTTATATAAGTTAGCACTAACATTCCAACGTCTTGATTTGTTATAGGTACAGTAATTCAATAAATAAAACGCTCACCATTCTTTCTCGGCTGTAGTCTCTTCCCTCGTAATCTCTTCCCCGATTTCCATAGTTTCCATAGTTTTCGTGTTCCACATCATTATGCCGGGATCCTAAGTTACTTAAGGGTGGAATAGGTAGATGGATGATATTAGATTCGGCATTATCCAGAGCATTGCCAAATGCTCTGCCCAAGTTGGCTCCCACTGTGCTTCCGACGTCAGCGCCGATTTTGGCCAGATTGCCGCACAAAGCCGGTGCGGCTGCAGCACAAACGAGAATTGTCAGCACCTGTAAATAAATGTGTAGGTATTAAGAACCTTTTACAAATGAACGTTCTGCTGTTAATAAGAAGCTCTTCTGCTTATGTGTAGCGTGTTGCATCTTAAATTGGCGATTACAGGCACAGGCACAGTAGCAGGCTTCATGGAACCTTTTTAAAACAAACAGTAGACTTTTGCACTATTCCTAGAAGTTATCGAACGCAATCCTTTATTGTTTTTCACTGTTGGATTACTGGAATATCTATCGTCACTGGACCCAGCATCGGGTGACAAAAATGTTAGGAGCGTTTGTCCACTAATGTATGTATTATTTTACATTTTCTCTTACCACCAACTTCATGTTGAACAGTCCACGATAGACTGGCATAACATACATAAAAGATCTTTTATATAATTATTAATCGATGGCCGTCATTACACGATTAATTAGTAATCAACGATGATAACTGCAGGTTTAATAATTACTGACGGGAATCATTTGGGCCAATAATTGGTTATCAGTGACAGTTATCGGAAATGGGAAATCGCATTATTTACAGTCATTTAGTAACTGATATAATTGTTGTTCTGTTACTACGTAATGTTAATGAGTCCACTTTTTACTTAAACGTATGCACCAAATATTAGTCCCACAAAACGCTCTGTTTTAATTTGAAGAAATAACGAAGTGACAAACACAAAAAAGACATGCAAATATTGTGTTCATCTTCTCCTTCATATTCTAATTGAATGAATTGGTCGTTACCTTACATTGAAGTTGTATTATCAAAATGGTTTTCTGGGTTTTTAGATGGATTCCAAGAAATACAAATCGAATTTAAAGTGATGGTACAATCTATTAGTAGTTGTCATATAGGTATAGTACTTGGTTGTTGGTATAGTACTAGTATTTCATATAACTTGAAATAAGTAAAAAACAGCAAAATAAATAAATAGCAAACAAGCATGCAGTCCACCTAATTGGTAAATGATAACTTCTGCCCATGATGTGAGACAGGTTCCTCCTTAAGTTCACTCCAAATACCTCATTATGCCCCAGGACGAAGTTAAAACGCTACGGTTAATTGTGTAAGATACGCTATGCATGTTAAGTATTGTTAGTTTTGTGTCAATGTCACTAAAACATAAATCTTTTCGGATTCCTATGCATTAACTCCACATCATCATTCTTACTAGCTGCTTCTTTGCATACTACACGATTAATATTACCTGCCTCACAATTACATATTACGTATGCTACAAAGGTAAAAATAATATTAAAATGTGTTACTTACGTGATATGTTTCTAGGCTATATTTCAATTTTCGGATTTCCTTTTTTTACCATAATT
>DWTF01000783.1:0-10490 GCA_018250225.1 Udranomia kikkawai
TTGTAATGAGCCCAAACTCGATATGTTGACTAGTAAGCATTCCATGGTTCCATCAGCCACCTTTCAATTCCAGCATCAAACCAGTTCGATGGTACCATAATATTGCATTTTCATTGGTCTTTGATAAGTTTGCAAAGTTTTAAATCAATCGGACATCTCTAAGTGCGTCAAAATCATGTTCAAAGATGCCTTTTACATACATACATATATATGACTAAGTTAATCTAACCGTGTTAAAAAAGTTCTCTAAATTCAGACTCAGACGTCCGCGCACTCGCTGGCTAGAGCAATTCGTCATGTTCAGAATTTGTATAGCGATTACACGAATTGTATGACTAAACCTGTTAACTTTACTTATTCACTGATTAGTCATCACAACTAGACAGTTTGCGTTATTGGTACTTTATATCGAAATATTATTGGTCTATAAAGAGTTGCATGCGTGAGTAAACTTGGGAAGGATATGTATCTTTAGACTGGAAGATCTTTAAGAACACTGGTACATATAATCAGTCTGACGGATGGATCCTAATGAACTCCGACAAGATTTTATGACTGCCATCTTTCGACAACAACTGGGACCGCCTGATTATCGTGCCCTCCGAAGCACGGAAGCATGAAAATCAGCCTATTACTCAGACACCTGGCCAGAACACCGTTTATTACACTTTTTTAGTTATAGTCACTTAAACAACAGCGACTTGTTAATTACATTAAGTAACTAATAAGTAAAAGTTTTTAAAATTTTATTCTATATTTAAAATAGCTTAAATTGTTATTTGTAACGTGTTTTTTCAATAATACTCTAAAGTGTTAGCATTATTATTCTCTATCTAAGGCATAACGCATATAGCAAAGGTGGCATGTGGGCCCCCTGATCGGGAAGTGATCATTTGCAAAACCAGCTGAGGCGCCAAAATCTCGTAAACCTTTAGGGACAGGTTTCGTGTCTTTAAAGGCCCATATTGTAGCATTCAGGGAACAACTCAGAAGGAAGCTCCTTTAAACTCTTGCCGGTGCGAGGGAGAACGCTCAAATAGGCATGACAATAAGGACCGCCACGGCTTCAGCTAAAATGGTATTACTGCCTACAAGTGACAATTTATTTTCCAGGTATCAATAAAGAGATCACAGAAGGAACAAGCAGATGCTGAAAAAAGCCAGCAGAAGCCAGTTATCCTCATAGAGGCAGGTCAGAATGGGGGCTCTGGTCCTGTGGATCTGGCACTCTTCCTCATAGAACAGCTGGTCGCTTGCAAGGAGCATAACGATATGATAGAGAAAGTTCACTGGGTCATATTGCCTTGTACTAATCCTGATGGATTTGAATACGTTCGATTTGTGAGTTTCTTATTATGAACCAATCAATTAGTGTTATGAAATCTTTCTTTAGTGGCAACTTGACTTTAAGAAATCGACTTATACATATTCACACATAAACACATCATCACATTACATTGAGATAACTGGAACAATGAAAGAACACACCATACTAAAATTAAAGGTAATGAATGATAACGGCATTGTTTAATTGTTTAAAACAATTAATACGACAGCCGTAAATATCTCGTTGTTTTTCGTCAAAAGCACGATTTAATATATGTTTGTTAATTATTAAAAGATAAATGATTAATCACAATTATTACAGAATCTAAAATCATGGTACAAAAACCTCAGGCCGACTGACGACAACATGACTTATGGCATAGATATAAGTCGAAACTTCAACGAATCATGGAACATATGTTCCAACACGGGTAATAGCTTCGCCCAAACCTATGGAGGATCTTCCCCAGTCTCGGAAAATGAAACTTTATTCATACTTAATGTTCTCAATAAGTATCACGATGAGTTGAAAGCCTACGTATCTCTCAGAAGAGACGGACACGCCATCCTTTACCCTTACGCTAGTGTAAATGGATCCACAGACAATCAACTACCAAGGCAGAAAGCTGGCGACATCGCGGCCAAAGTAAATTACAGAGCCAGTGCAGTACAGTGGTTTGTTAATGATAGCATCTTCAATATGAATGGGCGACCGCACTGTGGACACAGCGTGGATTACGTGTTCGTCAATTACCATGTGCCTTATTCATACGAAATGCGAGTCTTTCTTGAATCAGACCGTAATGTTCTGAGCAAATTTCAGAAATTGCCGCTGGGCTACAAAGTTTCCCTCAGAAACGGGTATTTCAGCGGAATTAGAGAGCTTTACAACGCGGTGGTTAATGATATTAAACGTCACAATAGCTCCTACTAATCCGAATCGCAGTATAAGCTCCTATGAATCTGTTTCGGAGCTACGAACGGGGCGTGATGGAAGTAAATAGGACACGAAATCTTTACATAACACCTCAAATGGAACGTTCCAGATGAGTGTTTTTAGGACGTTAAGATCAGGGTGGGTTCGGCAAAAATTGGTACTTTCAGAATTTGTGTAAAAGAATGAGATATTTATTTAGTATATAATAATATATCTACGTTGGAGGAGTCGCTTTTCCACTTTTTGGTAGGATGTCTGTCATGCGCATTGGGGATGGTGGAGCGCGCGTGCGCTAGGGGTGGGGCCCGGTGGCGTTCAGCCCGCTATCATTCTGTAGTCAGCCGCGGCCTCGGCTTCGCGCCTAGCTCAGTCCTCTCCCAGCCCTCGCTCTCCTAGTACCTCTGCCGAGAACTCTGCCGCGCTCGCGCTAAAAACAATTATTTCTTCAGTTTCTTATTTTCATTCTAAAAAATTATTTCAATTCTAGTTCCATATTATTATTATTTGTAGTGTGTTTTCGTATTTTGAGTTTGTTTTACCGAATAATTAAAAAGATTTTTTGCTAAAAAAAACTTTTTGAAATTGTTTTCCGTACTTAATTTTTGTGTTTAAAAAATCCGGGGGCCGAGTCTTCGCCGTGGAGTCGAGTGAGTATTATGTATACAATTTTTCAGCTCTCATACATTGGTTCACAATGTTGGTTCCGGGTCGCCTGAAGACGGAGATGGGCGGAAGGCGGTGCCGACGGCAACAGGTTGTACGGTCACGGGCGTAGAAGCCCGCCCGCTACGTTTTGCAATTCTATTAACTGTTAATAAACGCCCCAGATACCAGCTTTTTACTCTAATTAGCGTTGGGGGATTTATGAAATTAAATTTTCCGCCTTTCAGCGGAATTCCGGTGAAATATTGCTTTTGTTGAGGCAAATGGAACGGAAAATATTAATTATAATTTATTTTTTCGCGTAAAAAAATATTCTTTAAAAATTTCACCTGTCTACACCTTAATTTTCGGATTAAAAAAAATATTGAACAAATTAAAAGTTCATTCCCCCAAGGCAAGTCGAATATTCGTTTTACAAATACAGTAACTGATGCAGAATTGAGAAAAAAAGTAAGAGAAAAAACGATTTTTCGATTTTTTTCGAATTTTTTTTTTGTGATTTTTTTTTAACTTGTACAAGTAACTGATGCAGAATTGAGAAAAAAAGTAGGAGAAAAAACGATTTTTCCATTTTAAGAAAATTACAAAATTTGTAAGGGTGAACATCTTGCTCCTTTAATTTTGTTTAAAAAGTTTGATTGATCGGCCCGGAAGAACGGTTCAGTGGATCAATCTAAAAATTTACAGGGTTATTGGGGGTACATTACGGTAAAAAAAAACCTGAAAACCATTGCTCCTTGCTCAATATTTGCAGTGATACAGCCGATTTTCCAAATTAAGAGAAAAATGCAATTTTTTCAACTTTTTGCAGGGGAGTACTGCGGGAAGAAAAAAAATTCTCCGTGAAACGTCTACACGGAATTTTATAGGAAATTTATTGCAGATTCCAAAACCGTCCTCTAATTTCCAATGCGACCATTCGTTGGCGAGATATCCCTGCTTAAAGACAAAAGCATCCTTTCTTGTTCAATTCCGGATATCTCCGTGACACATGGACGTAGGAAGAATTAAAAAAAACAAAAATGAAGCTGAATAATCAGGCTTTCTAGTCCATATGATCGCTTTATCGAAAAAAAAAATTCCGAGCCCGTGGAGCCCAAGAAAGAAAAAAAAATTTGGAATTTTTTTTTCGTCATACTTTTTCAGATTGCGTTAAAACTGCGGCCTGAAAAAATTTTTGCTCCACGGATTCGAAAAGTAGAGTCCTGGACCTTCAAAATTCTTTATTTAAATTTCCGGTACGATCATTTTTCACGTAGATACGGTCCATCAAAAAAACCTGAAAAAAATTGAATTTGTTTTCTTGCTCCCTTAATTTTTTTGAGTAGTGTATTTCTTAATAGTAACTGCACATTCATAACATACCTGGATCTAGCGGACTCGCTAAGTATACATATTTTGGACACTTTCTCCATAACCTCGTGCAACTCCGTGGAAACTAGTCTCGCTTCTAGAATAGCCTTTAGTAGAGAGAACGAATTGGCCTGCCGTTCGTCGTTTTGGCAATCTTGCTCTGCATATAGAAGCAGAGTTTTCAGTTGGTCCGCTTCTAGGGTAAAGTATTTAACGTTTCGAATTAGAACTGTTACAGCCTGGAAGAGAAAAATAAGGAAGAATAAGAAAAAAATAGAAAAAATTAAGACAATGAAGTAAATGCTACAAATCAAATCAAACTACTGTTAATTCTTAGAGTAAAAATGTTTACTTTAAACATAATTCTTGTCTTGTCTGTAATTTGCGAAAGCGTATCAAAATTGGTTCTAGCTTTACCAATATTATCCCGAAGAAAGGCTAGTGATTATAATTTTTTAAAAACTTTTTCAATGTTTTGCAATCAAAGGTTGTATGGATCTACTGCTAAATCCGTAGAATGCGAATTGAATGAATAGCATGCGGAAAGAAGTATAGAGAAATACTCATACATATTCTCATTTTACGCGTTAGTTTTATAGGGAAAAAAGACATACCTTAAATGCGTTTCTCACTAAGTGGTAATTATCATTCTGTTTGCTGATCTCAAAGGTCGCATACTTGTGCAGCATCCCGAATATCGTCTTAACGATCTCCTGAACCATTTCTTCAAGGGTCGGCGTACTCACTCTAATGGTCCATAGAGAAGCTATACATTTAAGTGCAACCGTTGCTACTTTGACATGGTCGCTTTTCAACGCATCCACTAATAGCGGTATTAGGGGATCGACGAACGCTCTGCAATCCATTCTTGGGACCTTCTCTCTTTTAAGTATCACGTATAGGATATTCAGACTGAATTCGACCAATACATGAGCGTTTGTCTTCGACGACGTTTTAACTTGCCTCGCCTGCGATTCCTTATTCCGTTTAGGCGCTACAGGTATAATAAAACAGTCCGGTTTCGCTCGCATCATCTTCTCCCTTTGGACATCTGTTAGCTCTCTTCTTGGCGCGCCCAAAACGAATTCTGGTATGCTCTCTGAGGCGATGCCATGAAGAAACACAAATAGAGACTCTATATCGATAAACTTGTTCGTAACTAAGCCACTGGTTATGTGCATTAGCGCTTCTTGCACTTTCAGCACTATCTTCTTCGAGTGATGCTTCTGTAACACCTCCTTGAAGGGTAGAAGAAGATTTATCAAGTACCCCTCTGTAATATTCTGGGACACTATCATCAGCGTTACGTAACTCTTCTTACTAGGCTTCGCTTCGGGCGTTTTGTAATGTAGTTTGTCGACTTCCTTCTCTTCGGACAGCGCTCCGAACAAGTCGTTAGTGCACACATCGAGAATGTACTTGAGATTATTGTTTATGTCGCCCGGCTTAAACTCGGTTTTGAGTGCGTCTAAAACTGTGTGAATAGTGGTCACTAATACGTGCACTTGGAAACCGCGTGTGAGCAATAGCGTTAGATGTTCGAGAAAAACTCCCAAGTACGGTGTGCCTACAGTTATCATTATTTTCTTCACTATATCCCTTGCCGCTATCCTGACTTGCTTCAACGGTGACTTCAGGAACGAACATAGTTTGATAATTATCCTGAAACGAGAGGTATATTTGTTAATATACGTTAAGATCTTTTTTTTCTGCTTGCACATACTACTACCTACTATTCTATAGCCCTGCGACTTAAGTAGTCACCTTATAGGAATGCGAGAATGTACGTAAAAAAAGGATCTTAAAACCTAATATACTTCTATTTTATAATCACAAGTAATCAAAAGTATTATTTAAAAGAATTACTTTTGTAAAATACAATTTCTTTGCTCAGTGTACCAGAATTTTACACCATCCATCCGTCCATCACCACTATCAATATTCCTACTCACCCAGGCAACTGAATTCAGCAGGTCGCCGGGCAGCCACTAGAATCGCTTCAAGCGTAAACCCTAATATCACTGTCAATGTCCTCACTCACTCAGATAGCAGATGCTTCAACAGGTCACCGGGCAGCCGCTGCAGTCGCTTCAAGTGTAAACTCCAACACCACTATCAAAGTCCTCACTCACTCAGGTAGCAGATGCTTCAACAGGTCACCGGGCAGCCGCTGCAGCCGCTTCAAGCGTAAACTCCATCACCACTATCAACGTCCCTACTAACCCAGGCAGCTGATGCTTCAGCAGGTCGCCGGGCAGCCGCTGCAGCAGCTTGACGAGCGCCAGCGCTACCGGCACACGCAGCATGTCTTCCTCCTGCCGCGCGAGGCCGGTACGACGTCGGTTCACCTTGTGCGACTCTTCGTGCTCCGTTAGCTTGCCGATGGCGCTTCATACGAAACATAAACAAATATGTATAAGTGGAGATGTTGTTGATCTTCTTGATTCAAAGGCGGGGGGGAGGGGGGGGGGATGTTAATCATGAAACCTCCCTAAAGTTGCGGTAGTGTAGAGGGTAAAATTATGACGTCACATTCAAGTACTACATACAAAAAAGTACTACATACAAAGCTCATTTGATAAGTCATAATAAGGATTGGACCCCCACTAGCTCGACAATTATTGTAACCCAATCAAGTTCTTAAAGATAAGTCGGAATTGCAATCTTTATTCGGGTAAACGAGTTCAAATAACAAGCGCGTATTTTACGAAATTCTTTGCGTATTAGAATATTAGTATAAATTAGGACATATTTAATACACTTACCGATTTAATTGCGGTAGAAGACCAGCTGACAATGACTTGATGATCCTATTAGCGACTGAAGGAGAAACACTTGTGACTCGTTCGTAAGCCGGCACGATCTGATCATTAGGCGATATTGTTTCTTCATTATCTTCTTTGCCATCTACTTCTAATAATTCTGTTTCCAGTTCTTCAATCTTACTTTTATCTTCTGCATCATTCTCTTCTTCTTTATCAACGGTATCGGGATCGTTTTCTACCTCTTTTGTTTTAGCTTGGTTTTTCCCAGATTTTATTGATGCCGTTAAGGCTTTGGGTAACTCGATATTCTTAACTTTGGTGAAATCGAAATGGAATGCGTCGATTATGGCAACCAATATACGAGTCAGTTGTTTTTGATGGTCGGTCGAATGCCTCATTTTGTTCAAATATAACTTTAAGATCACCTCGTAATGATACCACGGTAGCAGTTTACAGCAAGTTGATATAACTTCTATGCATGCGTCGATTAGCGTGTTCTTATCCGTATATTTCTCGTCGCAAATGTAAACTGTGGCTAGTGGTAGAATGAAATTTGTTAATGTTCTTGGAGTGGGGCATTTGGTTACTTTTCTGAAGACCTTACTGAATTTCAGTAGCGCTCTCACACGTCTGTGTAACTGTAGATGACACATGTTGTCAAAGAAATCTACTTCCCTGTCCTCTTTGTTTACTAAATGTGACAAATCTGTGAGCACAACGTCTGCTTCCGGGCATTCCCTTGCTAACTCGCCAAGCAATGTAATGGATTCGTTGCTTAAAATATCATTCTTGGTGTCTCTTATACCAGCGGATATCAAAGACAAAACAGTATCCCTTATGAGAAACTGGCCATCGGTAGCAGAACGATACTTTAATAGCAATTTGGGAAGAATCTTCTTCAGGCACAAACCAGCGCTGTCACGCAACCCGATATCTTTTTCAGTTCGGATGAAATAGAAACAATTGTTGACTATCAGAATAGTTAATTCAACACCGATTTCGTTATTATCTAACATCTGATATATTTCCTTGTACGCATCCAACCGTCTATCAAAATCGGGTTGTTCGATCCATCTCTTATTGAAAGCATTCATTTCCGTTATCACGTGTGCCATTTTTGAATATGTCTCCTTATTTGTGGTTACATTATCAGCTATAGAGGACAGTAGTTTGATAATAAGTTTCCTAACTTCTACCATGGTAACTTTGTTGAATAATACAGCAATATTCTTGATGTATATTTGCGGAGTATTACTATGTCCTATTAGATTGATTATCGTAGTGACCGCGTGTTCCATATTTTCTTCGGCCATGTTCATGCAAACCTTTTTAACAAGTATGGGTAAAAGCAAGCCTAAAAGTTCGTCACACATTTCTGGAGTTGTTACCATCTCTGTTACGCGTGATAGAATTAATAGATCTCTCTTATTCACTGTATTTGATTTAGCCGAATTCGCGATTCGCCTCTTCATAACCTCTAGAATGCTAGGCAAATGAGGTATAAGAATTTTACTGCCAAAATTAAGTTCGTCGTGCAATTCTGTTAATTTTATGGAATTAAATGTTTCTATAGCTGGCACTTCATTGTCTTCTTCGTCCACTGTTAGAGTTAGTAACTTTTCAATCATATCCAAAATGAAATTTACTACGCCAGAACTGGTTTTTGGAGCCAGTAAAAGTCTAAATATTGCAGGTAAAGCACTGAACGAAGGGCCCTCAGTTGAATGATTTACAAGTAAAACATAGTATCTAGGATTTTGACACCATACATTGAGTAATTTTAATAACGCTGTCGGAGTGTGGACCCCTTCAATATGTAATTTAGCAATCATGGGCCAGATTAAAGTATCAAATATTACTTGTATCTCCGCCTTACTCCATGGGTATTTCTCAAACTGGTCAAACAACTTTCGCAAAGTGACGAGAGCGAGTGTTCTTAGATTTTTCATAACTTTGACATATCCAACATGTACTCTCTCTACTTGAGCCAAAACATTACCCAAATTCGAAGAGACAGCATAATATATTTTTAGTAGCTGACCCAATAGTGAATCACTAATATGACCCCCAAAGTATTCTCTGACAACATCAAACAGATTAAGAATGCTATGTAATTTACTAGGACTTATTACGGATTTTAGATCCAAATTGCTTTTGATGTTTTCGTATATTTCCATGGGTTCCATGGTCATGTATTGTTTCATGTAGGAGAATGCCATTTCAATGAAGGTCTTTATCTCGCCTTCGTTACAGCCACTGAGATACCTCATCACTAAAGCTCTTCTAGTTTGACCACCGCCTTTCTTGTCGGCGCCTAGTTTCGAAGTCATTTTGCCATACAGAATTCTCAGTACAATAGGAATAACATATTCACGATCTTCGGGTTGGATATTCTCTGAATCTTCTGTTATTCTGAATTGAGTGAGTTCGTCTTTGAACTTCTTTTCGTCAACTAGATTCTGTAGGTTCTGTTTGTATGCTACTAAGTGCTTATTTTTATAGTTCAATACGCAGTCCAAAGCATATTTCTGTAAACCGGGATTTTTGTTCTTTAAAAAGTCCATATACAGATCCCAGAATATTGGTTCTTTGTGCAGAGCTCTAGGATTCTTAAACTGGGCAAGAACCTGCATAATATTTATGAGGGTTTTAAAAACAACTTTTCCGTTTGCTGTTTCTTTAACGTCCTCTAATGCTTCATTAAGTTCTTCAATTTCTTCATTTTCATCTACATCGTTTTCATCAACATCCATCGCATCCTTATTATGAGTTTCTATGTCAATTTTAAGAGCGTTCATGTGGTCATTTCTTCTATATTCTTCTTCGATGAACTTAAGAAACAGGATAACTACATCTCTATTCCTTGCTTCGCACACTTGAATACAATTTGTCATAGTTTTGAGAATGAGATTTCTGTAATTGTATAAATCTGGTCTTTCTGTGATACTATTGTAACTTGAATACAACGTGCTTAATATTTCGTAATCCATTTCAATGTCAGATTCGAACTGAAATATCTTTACGTTGCATTTCGCGTTCGCAAAAGAACTTTCCAACGCTCTATGAAATGTTGGCCAAAAGGCGTCAACTGACAACGAATTTCCGAAGCTAGCTATCAATTCTGTTACTGGCTCCCAAAGTAATTTGAAGTTTACGTGCAAAATTCCGAGCATATAGTCCAAGGGAAAAAGATGAAAGTCAGTTCCTTTCACAATTTCATACTGAGTTGTATTGAATGCCATCTTTTGCAACATGTTAAGCTGAGCTCTGTATTCTTGAATGGACGGAGAAATGCTTTCGACGCCAAAACAATTACTAAAGACAGAGAACTTTTCACCATTTCCAACGTCAACTGTTTTATTAAGCTCCTCTACATTTTCGAACAGTTTGTAAATATGTGTAGTCAATAAACGAACCTGAAAAGTAAAAAAAAGAGTTTTTATATT
>DWTF01000784.1:0-10487 GCA_018250225.1 Udranomia kikkawai
ATGACTGCAAACGTATTACTTCTCCTAACAACTACATTAGATCACCTCGTTAAGTGTATTTATTATGATTTTGAGATAGCAAACGAGGATGCAGTCCACCTGATTGTAAGTGCTGCCACCCATGGACATCTGTAGTCAACCTTAGACATGATCAACGTTCTTTCTTGGATCGACCACAAATGCGCTGCTATCCCTGAGGACCAAGTTGGAACGTCTCCGTTAAGTTTGTCTCACTGACCACACCCTTTAAACCAGAACACAGCAGCGAGGAAATTGCTGCTATGATGCTGAAAAAGGGGTGGCGGTGGTGATGTCGGAGTCGAACAATTAAAGTTGCTACCACCTTTAGTTGAGACTATTTTAATAACATTTCTCAACAAATTAAAACCCGGTTTCCTCAACACAAAAAATATATCCTAAAAACTACTTCATTAATATTGCATTATTAAAAAGTAAATACTACTAAGAAGCTTTTAGTCAAAAATTAAATATGTATTTCAGTTTTAAATGAAAACCACAAACGTTAAAGTAATTATGTAACGTTAATTTCCGAGAACGTTGAGATTTTCAAGCTTACTCCAAATAAACAAATAACATACAATTCTGATGTAGCATGTATGAATAATTAAAGGTCATGAAAAAATATTTGGATTGTATTACGATGTCTATCGGAAATTATTTTCGTAATTATAAGAGAGACATTTTATTGTGTATAATATAATATATTATATGCTGTATAATAACGTAATTCGCGTGAGTGCAAATGCCATTCATCCAATTATGAGAATTGAAAAAATGGTTTAACCAACGATATCTATGTATCCATCTATTTTCTTACAGAGTAGACAAATTTTAATAATTTCTTTTGTAATAGATATATCTTATACTTCGAAATTGGTCATTTAAACATTTTGAACGAAAATTTTAATCCTAAGAGTACAAACATGATGATTGCATTTACTTACTGATTTAACTGAGTAAACCAATTTTGTTATTTCTTTTTTTAATGAATAGTGAATGGTTAAAAGTTGGTCTGATTATAATTTTGAACAAAAATGATGATTGAAACTCTAAGAGTAGAATAATAGAGGATGGTTGATTGTTTACTCGGCGATTTTAACATGTGTGTAGCCTAATCATCGGTTTAAGTTTTTTGTTAAAAAGTACTTGTTCAATAAAGTTTTTAGTTACTGCACAACACTGTAAAAGCAATCCATCCAATTATTAGAGACCATCCAAAAAAACTCAATTTAACATTGATTTTCCTCTAAATATATAATACATAAGGAGCGAGTAAAAAAAGTAGCGGCGGAAGCTCCAAAATAACGTACATTTAAACTGAGAACAAGCTTAATTGACGCTGGCAGAGGCGAACTGAATTAGACCCATAGGCGCTGTAAACTTCACTAGCCGAATTCGGTACGGACGTGACGCACATAAAAATACTTAAGTACGTGTGTCATGTTCGTTCTTAGATCGTTTGTGGCTTGCGGGAATTTTTCTGCGGGAAATTCCGTGCCATTTGAAATAGAGACAGGGAGATGTAATTTGATCTTGCGAGATTTATCTCCATTGATCCCCAGGGCAGGGCGTGGTGTGCCAGTCCCTTGTGTTGCAACTGCGTATGAAAATAAACAGAATAATAACCGAATAGTGAAAGTTGGTCTGCGAGTATTTTAATCATTTTTCAATTTTTTTCAGTTTCGGCGCTCATAGCAAGAACTCGATTTGCGGTTTACCTACGTTAAGCAATGTTAAGCATGGTACGTTAAGCAGTGGTAAGAATTTTATCGAAAGAACTGTTAACAAGATTCTATATGTATTCATGTGATTCCAATAACATGTTTATTAGTATACAATAGTCGTTATTGAAGCTCAAACGGTTTCGATTCAAATATTTACTAGATTAGTAACTAAGAACAAATCCGCTAATTCATGTCAAGGTAGAGAGAGAGAGAGAGGTTTATGATCCGAAATAATTATATAAATAATATGGAACAGTATTAAAATGATCCAATAGCCACACAATTTATAACAGATGTATGATAACAAGTTTCGATGTCCATTGTATTGTATAATTGGAATCTCCGAAACGGATGAATTCGGTCTTCGGTCAACCGATTCTTATCGCAAATATTGGTTATATTAAGAGTCAACGTTTGGAAAATTTGCCAACCATTCGTCCAATAGACAGAACACGGTTTTGCGATTATATCTGAATTGATAGAATAATATTGATAGTACGTTTCAACACAACCTTTAAACCAGAATATTACAACGGAATACTTATAAGACAGAAATACTTATAATGAAGTACTGTCCTAAGATTATATTTATGTAGGTATATTGTAATATTTGAATTGTTTCGTACATCAAGTAGAATCAAGTTTAAAGAGTTTTTGACTAATTATTTCTTCCTAAATAGTGAAGTAAAATGCAATGATTACAAGTGAGTTAAGTTTATACCCAAACGGGGAGCTCCGATAACAAAACCGAAAAATCGGTATCACGCAAAGGAGATTTATCGGTTTTTGTTCCGGAGCTCCCAAATTATAAGAATGCAATGAAAATATATGTATTTCACAAATGTTAAAACGAACTGAACTATTGCTTTAGAAAAACCTATTTTATGGTATAAGGCCACATAAAAGTTATAATTAATACTATTACTAGCAATACTGAAGATTAGTTCTGGAACATTACAAGAGAAGTAAGACTGTATTTGAAATAAATTTATTCGGACAAGCGTAGTGATTATACGCGCTTCGGCGTGATTGACGAGGGACTAAAAGGGTTTGTAGGATGTAAATTTGTTCAATAAGATACTCATAATGTACATAGATGTTCTACTTATATGGATTCAATATTATTTCTGTAATCAAAATTTGATCCTAGAGTGAATATTTTGGATTTTGTATCAAAAAGAAAAGTGATTTAGTAGCAAAAACCGGCCACCCATTTTGTTTCATCCCCAAACATACAAACATTCATAAAATTCCACACTTATTCATGCGAGTAATAAAAAATCTTAGGTATGAGTGTTTCAATAAGTCAAAAACAACTAACAATCTACAATACAATTTTTACAAGAACGAGAAAAGTTGATAAAAGTTAAAGCTTACACTCACAGTACAGGAAAGTGTAATCTAGACTTAGCATCTTAAGCCTCGCTTGGAGCGGCGTCTAAACACGCCGTTAGAGAGAATGTCCTGAAATAAACTGGTCACTTTAAAAACCATTTTTTTATTCTTATTTCTTACAACTGTTATGTAGCAAACAAGCATGCAGTGCACCTGATAATTAGTGGTCACTGCCGCCTATGAACATCTGTAATAAACCTAAAACAGTATTTATCTAAGTTTTTTTCTTAGGTCGACCACAGATGCGTTGCTACCCCTGAGGAATAAGTGAGAACGTCTCGGTTCAGTATGTCTCACTAATCACAGCCAAGAACACAGAATCAAACCAGAACACAGTAGCACGAGCACTGCTGTTATAAGGCAGAAATAGGTGTAGCGGTGGTACCTCCGGTGCAGAATCGTAAAGAGTTCTACCACCTTCAAAAAAGACAGTGTGTCAGATTTATTCGTTCACATCACAAATAGTGTACCTTTAAGCTTCTGAGAGCATATTTTATAAGATAATAAAATGTAGACCGGATATAGTAGTCTCAAGATGTACCATACATAACGCGTAAATTGCAGGCTTGAGTAATGTCTAGCACAGTTGAATCTGTTGGGGTTTGAGAGCTACTAATTCTAGAACTATGGATATATTTTCAGAAGTACACGTTTAGTGATTTTAAGCTCAACATTCTTTTATTATCGCCTTTAAGAGACTTACCTGTAAGTAAATGATGTAATCAAATAATTATTGAGTGTATTTTCGTCTCATTCGCAATTCGACTCATTCATTTTTAATCTCGCGATCTATACTATTTTTTTCCTGTGAGGAAAAAAATTGAATCCAAAAAAAACGACTAGAAGTTTTGATGAACTTGCCATTATAAATTCAACGCGGGCTTTTATCCCGAAAATGTAATTTTAGTCCTTAACTCCGAGGAATGAGGTGCAAAATTGTGTACAAAAAACATTTTTTGAACGGCAAAAGATTGTCAAGTTTTCAATTCGTTTTGGAAGGTCCGGGGATATTTAAAACTCTTGTAAGCTAAAGAGCCCCACAATCAGATAAACTCGTAACAAGAAAGTTTTTCAAATAAAATTGATAGCGAATGCCCCGGAGCATTATGCCTTAGGCCTAAAAAGTTTTAAGCGACCATCTATTACTTTTTCAATGACAAATATCTAGAAAGGAAATTTGCTTCGGGTACCGACCAAGATTATATGAGAGTTGGAGTTTGTGACTTCGGTATGAATATGTAATAAAAAGAAAAAGGCCCCCAAAAAAGTTGCTGCAAGCTGCTTCTTTAAATTAATGTTTTAATTTTGGTACAAAACCACAAAACAATATAATGCCATACCGAAATGTATTTTGCATCAAACTGAGTATATGATACCCACATGATAAGAGACCTTATAACAATAATTAAGAGTTTAAGACGAATATTTTTTTTCAAAAGATTTAACTAATTTTGGGACATGAAATTTCAATGCAGCCATACTTAAATATTATGTTACTAAGTGTGCGCAAAGTTGCCGCTGCCGCCAAAACGTCTCTTGCGGTGGCAGATGTCTCATTACCAATCACCATCATATTTCGATAGAATTAATTCAAGTCTTCTCCTTCTGTGCTAAGAACCAAAATAGGTACTTCTTACTTGCTACCAAAGACGGTGGCATCATTGGATAGGGTTAAAACCTTTTCACAACTAGTCAATTTATATGGATAAAAAACATCAGTGAATCTTCACCAAAATAGGCTTGATATTTCTATCAAACTCCAATGGATTACGTATACGTAAACTATAAGAGTTTTATAAGGTATCTTTCATAAGCCAAGTTTTCTCATTCGGCGACCGGGTGCACAACTTTCCGTATTTACCATACAGGGTACTCGCCCGGACTTGTTTGAGAGCCTTGTTATTGTTGTTTTATAGAATACCGAAATAAAGCCATCTAGGATCTATGGCTCAAGTTGCTTGAATATTTGTTCTGAGCTTGTTTGAATCTGCTGAGTTGTTGTCTATATTTGCAAATGAGAGAAATTTAGAGCTATTCTGCATTAGTTTGGATTAGATAAATGCAACTACAACTAACTAAAGAGATTATTGCGCTTAAATGGAAAAAAAATGTTGCGCTGTTGATTATTTACTTATGTGACTTTATGATATACCTTACTCTTTTAGCTCTTAAAATTATTAAATCCAACAAAATAGATACGGAAAATAAATAGCAGAAAACAGAAGAGTTCGCAATACATCAATAAAACTATCCATTATAAGATGACTGTTAATAATGCGGTTAATATTGGTTGATAAGTAACATGATAATTTAAAAAATCGGAGTTTTCCTAAGGAAAGATTTGTTTTATATTTTGTTTCATTTATATTTTGTTTCACAATATCTAAAGAAATATATGAAAAACGACATAACTTTTCATTTCAAGAAGCCGACGTAAATAACGAAGACTAAGATATATCCTAAGCCCAAAAGAACGAACTAATTCTTTCAGCATAATCAATGAAACCTTCGGAACGTAATGACGGAAACGTAGAATTCTTCGCAAGAAGAAATGTAATGAATTCATTACTTCGGGAGTTTGAAAGGATTGTAGTACTCGATGGGTAACTTCATCACAGAAACAAGGCCGATGGAAAAGTTTTTATACTTCCTTTTCCTAATACATTCTTCGGGAACTTTCAGGATGAACCAGGTTGTGGATAAAAAGGAATTTCAAGTGATTTATAAGAAAGATAAGAATGAAAGATGATATATTTGTGTTAATAGCGTTATAAAGAGACGTGATTTACTTTCATGTTTCATGTTGTTTCGTGAGTATCAATCTGAGATATTACTGAGTTAATATTGGAAAGAAAATGGCTGCCTGATGAAGGGTATAATCTCTGTTCGTGGACTGTGCCTCGCTTGTTTGCTTCCAGAAAATGGAGTTCATACTGCCGTGCGTTTTAATTTAATGTAACTTCTCATCCACAAATAGTAAACCAAAGGTCCTTAATTTATAGAAAATATCCCTTAGTGTTGGTTTCCAAAAGGAATACGGTGTCTTCAAATGCTACTAAGTGGGTATTTTCCAACTCATGACTCAGAGCTTCACGACACATTGACTTGAGTCAAATTGGACAGGATGATGGATGATCATTTCCACCACGTCTTTCCGTAATACTTAACGAGACTAGTGTTCAAGCCAGCGAAAACACTAAACAAATGAACGACGACACCAAAGCCATAAATCATATAGTAGAATGTATAGACGCAGGATAAACTTAATTTATATTCAAATTAGATTGCCATCCTCTGATCAACAAATAGTTTGTTTTGCTAAAGGCATTCTTCGGTGAAATTTGCAAGATAATGCGATTGACCTCTGTCCCTTTGTCGACGCTCAGCCTTCGCGATATGACGTGAATTTGCGTTCGCCTTTGTATAATAGATAGCGCTATTTAGCGCTGTATATTTTATATTGATACAGGGTGTTTATTCGGAAACGTTTGATGGGGGAGGTTAAATATAGATAGAAGATGCGGTTATAGTAAATTACGCACAGTAAATTAATCTTGGATAAAATTACGCACACAGATTACGAATCGATTATATCTGCGCGTGTTTTCATCCAAATATATAGTACACATGAAACGAATAATATCTACATACTTCATATGTCTAGTAATTTAATAGAAAACTAACAACAATTACTTACAACGTTTTACTTACGTAATATTGGCAGCATATATTTTTATATCCAAATTTATTTTAACCAAGTCGAATTCAATATACTTTTATTAGATCATGAAAATTCAACGAGTTTATTCAACAAAAAGCAGATCCCATCCGATCCCAGAGTACACCGTTTAAAAAATGTTATCAGTCCGCAAATTTATTCTTTACGCAACGAGAAAGTATTCGACAGAATGGGATTATGTAAAACCGCTAGGCGAAAATTAGAATAATATAAAAATGGCACTTCTGCGAGCTGGGATAAAGCTACGGTCTACGTCACGTTCCTAAGATAATGACGTCACGCACAAAAGCGACTCGGGCACGCTTTCAACTGAAACACTTACATTTACATGTGTGTGATGTATACGTGAGTACATTTGCACATGTGCGGAACTTTATACAGCGGACGTGCCTAATACAGTTGGTCAACTAAGCGTTTAGAATGTTGGCTTGTTTGATCGGTTGTTTTTAAACCCTTACAATGATTAAATGTAGGTTTAAGGCCTATTTGAATGTCTAAATCTTTGATGAGGTGATGGTGATGATGATAGAAATCATGATGATCACGGAGAAGATTTTAATGCGGTTTACTTACTTGTTAATGAGATTAATTGAGAGTGTAGATATAAAAAAAATACTATTTATTTAAAAGCACACGTGTTTAAATTGTTTCGAATTTTAAAAGCAGAGGAAAATCTTTAAAGAGAACAGGAGAAGTTTTATCAATTAAAACTTATTTTTTCGATAAAATACAAAGCTTAAATTCGGTACACACAAACATCGTATACAAAGACACACTACATCTGGGGTAACCCTAATAGTACCAATCAACTAGTCGGGCGATTAGTCGAACGACTAATCAATTCCCTTTGCCCTGTAATAGCTGTAACTGGGAAAATTGATAGCATTGATGAACGCTGTTCCGAGGGTGTTTGTGTGGATAGATGTAATTGTTCTCGGTATTGTGTAGCTGTGTGATAGTACATTAGTGAATACGGCTTAATTGTATTCACCTGTCAATTATTGTTAAGGAAATATCAAGAGGAATTCTGTTGGGAGGAAGTTTGGGTTTGGTGGTTTTCCTTGTAGTGTGAATGTTATAGCTATATAAGTTATTCATCTATTTACGAATATTTGTTAACATATTAAAATGAAAAGCGGAAAATAAACAGCAGTGGTAGTTTGACAGCATTAATTTTATATTTGTAACACATCAAAAGAACTAGGAATAAGGAAGTCAGTGTAAGAAATAAAAAAAGAACAACCTGTTTGACATAAAATCTAAAAGTGTTAGCAAGGTAGGTACAACAGTTACAATGTCCATCGCATTCGACAATCAACAGGTTAGATACCCGTCAAACGCGAGCCGATAATTTCGTATATGAGGATCAAATTGGTTTTGGCAGCGTAATTGTCAGTTTAGTTCGTCTATTTCCTCTTATATCATGTATGTATCATGTATCTATTGACCAAAATCGCAAGTGTTATTACTAATTATTTATTTTAAAAGATGTTAAACTATATTTTGTATTAAAATAGCCAAGAATCAAGCGGATGAAGCAGTAGGAACAGTTTGTGCTATTACTAATGGTGCGTAAAATGGTTGAGACAATCGCTACATGTATCTTTTCAGATGAATAAGATATCCTTCGGATATCATAGTGAAATGGATAATTATTTCCACCCTGTTCTAATTCGGTTAGAATTTATCAACTACTTTCTATCGATAATGATCGGCACTGATTCCTCCGTATATCCTTCTCAGAAAATCATATAACATACTAGACCATACTACAACAATAAGACTTTTAACAGCATCCGACATTGTTCACTTTTCTCGATACAAAAACCATGTATTAGCTTCAAATTCAAGAGTTCAGTCTTACATAATGTAACAGGGTTCTAAAACAAATGCCGTCATTAAAATTAATAAGAAGCTGTTTATAGCTGTGTTAAGCTAAACGGGCGGACCTTGAAACGGTTGTCAGCAAAGTCAACAATTCGACATAATTGAATCGGCGTAGCTGCCGATAGGAACGCACCGTTAGCACGTGGCGAGGTGAGACGGAAGACAGGCCGTCCTTTGCACTCTAATGGCCGTGAATCGGCTCGCAGGTGGGGTGAGTTAGACGTAGGGTTGTCAACTATACGTGTAACAACGTTTCTGCTTTGCTTTTGATAAATTACACACTGAAAAATGCAACATATACATAACAAAGTATCTTACTTTACTTTTGATAAATGTAATTACACATTGGTGAAATATTGTAACATATACAGAAAAAGCGCAGGTATTAAATTAAAAAAACGCAGCGGTGAAAATTTTTTCGATAATGAATCTGAAATAGAGAGAAGACGGAAAAAGATTCCCGGTAAGTTTTGTCAAAACAAGTTAACTATTTGTTTTAATCTAAATTCAATTCTAAAACTAGCTTAAATTCTCATATCTCATCGTTCATTCTAACGCAAAACAAAATATGTTATCCTGTCAAAGCCTCCAAAAATATCTTTTAAGAAAGGATTAACATACAATTTTAAGAATACATTTTATTTCCACCAATTTACTCCTAGTTATAATGATAATTTCCTTTTCTAAAATAAAGAATTAAACATAATTTTCTACAAGTTGGCAACCCTAGTAATACGTGTGCCAGTACATGGTACAGCGGGTACTGTGTTTCGCGAGATATTGGCTAAATAGATTTTACTTTCACCTCCACCGCTGTGGCAGCCTGATAACGAAGTCAATCAAGTGGGCTGCGTCAGGATTAGGGCATGGACAAGCGATTAACTTTACAAGGGTGCCATAATTAGTACTGGTATACTGTGTTTTAGATATTTTTTATGATTTTGAGGTAGACAAGCATGCAGTCCACCTGATGGTAAGTGTTCACTGGATATCTGCAGTCAATATAAAACAGGATCGAAGTTCTTTCTTAGATCAACTACAAACGCGTTGCTACCCTTGAGGACTAAGTTGAAACGCCTCGGTTATGTCTTCCTGGTCACACCCTTCAAACCATAACACAGCAGCAAGAACACTGCTGTTATGAGGCAGAAATAGGTGTGGCGGTGGTGCTTTCGGAGTCGAACCGTAAAAGGTACCACCACCACCTTCTAAAATTGAGTTTTAATAATAATTCAAATTAAAAAAACGAAAAGGGGAATATACAACCATTTTCAAAGCCCTTAATAAAAAATACTAAAATGTGGATATTTAAATTATTTTTGTACTTTTGGTAACTTTTGTGGTATTTTTCAAGGTTTCGGTTGTGCTTGCGAAGATCACAGTATACCAGCAGGTTTCGCTCGTTGCAGACCTTGCAATGCTACGGAATTGGTGTCAGAAGACGGCTTAGCGTGCGTAGCGAGACGATGCCAGGTCTCTGCCGGCAGGATTGTTTGCAGGAAGTGTCCTAATGATTATATATCAGGTTTGTTTTTGTTAAATTACTTCTGGAAATAAAGTGATAATAGCACGGCAGAATGTCACGTGCGGTTTTATAAATCTACATCTACACTATTAATAAAGAGGAAAAGTTGTATGTATGTAGAGTTAGTATGTTTGTAGGGGGTAATCTCTGGAACTACTGGACCGATTTAAACAAATCTTTTTTTGTTTGAAAGCAT
>DWTF01000785.1:0-10485 GCA_018250225.1 Udranomia kikkawai
GTTAGCTTAAGTCATTTTGTAATTTTGGGACCATCGAACCAATGTCCGTTTAACCAAAAATGTATTCTTTATTCCCGGAATCACTGATGGTTTTTGGCTAATCAAAACGTCTTTGACGTTCTAAAACTAATCTAATCAAAAGTCTAAAACCTATTCTAAGAGAAACAAGGCCTTTGTCAAACGGCAATATAGGAATGGATACTATTCTGGCAGAGCTCGAAGGCCGATGATCTTGTTTTGTGAAACAGTTGGAGTTTGGAGGCGATCGCAGAGCGTAATCGGCTCTGACCGACTTTTTTTTAATCTAGCCACCAGTTTCCATTTCAATTCTCACAATCAGATGCGATTTATGTACGATCTTGGATGGAGATTCCTTCTGGTGATCCTATTAGCCCCGGTTAAATTTGTAAAGTGGCTTTTACACTATCATAATGTCAATACTGAACGTATAGGAAATGATATTTTGTCGACATCTCCGAGTTTTAAGAGTAGTCACGTTAACAGAGGAAATGAGAATTGTATCTATGATCCATTCGACTATTGCCCATTACATTGTGACATTAGTACACTCACAGCTTTTGTAATTGTTTTCAAAACATACATGTTACTATTATTGCAACTAGTAACTAAACTGTTAACGATAAGCGACATCAGATTATAAAGATAATCATAGGCATGAATCTGATGTCTAAATCCTATCAAAAGTCAAAAGTCTCGACACACATCGCAACAATCAAAAAGCAATCGAAGATAATGCTCGACTAACAAGAGCATCTTGTAATGTGGATTGAAATGCCAACAAAATTGTTTACCTTGTGTCCCAATACGTTGGACTAACGAGGAACGAATATCGTTGCGCAAATCATTACAATATTAAACTGTGGCATTGGGAAACATAGAGAATAAGTTAATATAGAAGTAATTTTCTAGCTCTATGTGGTAGAATTAATTTGTGCTAGTTCTGTAGTGAAATACTTGGGAGGTAAGATAAAAATTACCCTAGAAGCAAAGTAATCTAAGTTAATCATCGTGAGACTGAGAAATCGGATGAAATGCGTTTCTTCTTTTTAATAAGGAGAGAAGATAGTTTTACGTGAATTTCTTAAATTAATAACTAATATTAAATAATAATTTAAAATAATAGGCTGCTTTTAAGGCCAAGTTATAAAGGATAAACGAGAACTATCTTAAGAGAATTAATTAACGTGAAAATAGTTAAGACTTATCAAAGTATACTACATTGTATAGATTAATCAAAATTATACACATACTTAGGTAAACGATACGAGTTAATGAAGTTATATTGTAAAATACTTTTGTACAAACATACTCGTATGTAAATATGCGGAGGCGCCGTTACTAAGCTCCAACAATGTAACACGACTGTCTAATGGAAATCTGACGACATTCAGTCAAACCGCAGACTCAGTATTCTCGGTAAATAAATAATCCTGTTTACTCAACATTGGTTCTATTTGCACAGATAGTTTCGAAAACAGAAACGTTTTTGCGTCTGTCCCGTGTCCGCTGGAGTGAAAAATCGAGGAACAAAAATACATGATGTGTGCAGGGATTACGGACCATATTGGTTTTGGCGCCGGCCACGAATAATATTGCTCCTTCGCGGGACCCTCTACTAATAATGTTTTCCTTTTCTTTGTTCTTTTCTTTGGCTTTGCCGCAGCTAATGTGTAGTTCTAATATCAGAAAATCCGGTAAAAGGACGGATTGGAGGAGAGCAACATCGCTAGTGTCTTAGTGTTGTTGGTGTTCTTTTGCGAACTTATCGTTATTCTTCTAAGAATATTCTCGCTCGGAAATCCTTTTAACGTTATCCGCATAAATCTATATATAAATAAGTTGAAGCCGAAATTAGTATGGCCTAGTAAAATAAATTCGCTAACAGGTATCAGGGCTTACGAGAATGCTAATATTGTTTATTTTAGGTAGTAATGTTTATAAGTTTGTACATTTGTTACGTAATTTAATTAAGTAAAGTAAACCCAACTACTATTTATGATTCAATTTCAAAGAGACTCAAAGACTTTTATTCGACATAAACGTGAGCAACATGAACGAAACCACCAGCTTAAACAAGTAAAAGATAAAAAAATGCCCAAAGCACAAGCGAAAAGTATAGTTCCATATTTTGTGTCAGTGTAAAATTCATTTGACAGTTGGCATGTCGTCAAAACATCCATGGTTCTACACCATAAAGGAAGGCGAGCGACCGAGAAAAGGCTTCACTTGACCCCGTTCCCCATCCGCCACATTTGGCAAAGGCGAAGGAATTTTAAAACAAAGCCTAAATGAAACTAGGACGAGCCTACCACAATATGTATGCTCTGCAACGCGTAGCCATTTTAAAATGAGCCTTATTGTGAACCGAGTAAAGCTGACGAATGGAGCATATTGAGGCTGGTTTGTAGA
The DNA here is from genome assembly GCA_018250225.1 of Udranomia kikkawai. Classification (NCBI taxonomy): domain Eukaryota; kingdom Metazoa; phylum Arthropoda; class Insecta; order Lepidoptera; family Hesperiidae; genus Udranomia; species Udranomia kikkawai. The sequence continues at coordinate 2,431 of DWTF01000785.1, forward strand.
TACTCCATGCAAACGGCAAGAGATCGTAAAAATATAATGCATATTGGTCTAGGGTTGCCAGAATGACGAGTGTTTTTTAGATCGTCCAAATAATAATTAGGTTAAAACACGAAAAGGGTACGAAAACTTTCTCTCTCTATCTGAGCCTTGCTCTAAATCTTTTGATAACATTTTCAAAAACGTGAAAGAACTTTAATATTATGATATAACCTTACATTGCCATATTTAGATTATAATAACTATTTTTCTTTTTTTTTGTTTGTCCTCATAATAATAGTTCTGAAACTGGCAACCCTTACTGGGTCCCATCCAAGTACAGAACCTTGGGTTCTTCGTTATTGATTCATGGAATTATTCCCACTGTACCATTTTTTCGGTCGGAATCGCAAAGTGGTGCTCGAGTGTGAAATTATATTGTTTTCGGCGTCGGAGCCGGCGCGGGAATTGTTTTGCGGTATTTAATTGTACTTCTAATCTTTTTTCTTATTCGGTTAAGGGAAAAACACGTATTTGGCAAAATACTATTTGATCAACAATAAACGTAATATATTACAAAAAGTTTTGTTACTACTATTAGTGTCAGCCGAGCTTGAAGGCCATGATGGAACTGTCTATGATCACAATCATCCACACCTAACCGAGTTTGAGATTATAGAGATTAACACACTTAAATTGTTGAAATGAAGCTGATTCGATGTGGTGGTACAAGTAGGTATGTATGTATGTGTCCGGATGCTGAAAAGTGCTAAAAAGCCATTATAATATTTTTATCGTTGACATTTTTATAGCTAGGCCACAGATATTTATTACCATAAGAAACATTTCGAAAGAAAAATTCCGTGCAACTATAAACTAGTCATTGCTACCGGTAAAGAAAACTAAAACTACAATATGTAGAACGGGAGAAAGTTTTTTTTTATCGAAATGATAAAAAATATCGATAACGAAAAACTGCATCCACGCTTCATCCTACCGTGCCTTTTCTCGCCACATATTGGTTGAACATCGGGACTAGAAAATGGAAACAGAAATAAAAAACCGGCCGACCAAAATTATTTCATCTCTCAGTGGATATCGGTGCGGAACAGTCGCGAAAACTCCAAAAATTCCCAAAAATTCGGACAGCGTCGAAAAGTCCTCACTTCGCTGGCGCATTGAAATTTTTTCAATCAAAAATCGTAACAAGTTTGTTAGAACCAACAGGTATAGCGGATAGCTAGGTATTGTTAGGCCGGTTGCCCACTGAAATGGACTCTCTTTGTATATTGTACCAAAAATACGTCCGAGCTAATTGAAGCAGTAGAAGCAGCGAAGTGAAACTAAATATTGGTTATGATTTTGCAAAGGAAAAAGTTACTTTGACTTTTTTAAAGTTTACACATGTTTGAATAACGTACTATTGAACGCAGAGTTTTCTTCCACAAACTACGGAAGATATACATAGTTTTGGATTTGTTATAAGTTGCCAACCAACGTATGACGCTGTGACACCCCCACATTTTTTAGACATTTATATGCCTTAGAGCTTTTATAATTGAACTAAAATGGCAATGTTATGGTACATAAACCTCGCTATGAGAGCCTTATTTTTATTTCGATATTGCTAATATTGTATCAAAAATCATACTTATAAAATGACTCTTTCACGTCAAAAAATTACCAAATAAGTTGCTTTTTAATGCTTTTAAATAAATAACTTTAAAAATAAATTCTATGACGCCACTGGCATAATTATTTTCTTTTCTTCTCCATCTTTTCAATTGAGATACTATTATGTATAAAATTAAATAATTCCGATGGAAGATAAGCATTAACACTGTCAAGAGGTAGCTCTCGGCTAGCGACGATGCGTACCTACTTATCGCGACCAGGGTTTTAATTAAAATTTAACTTTAAAAACTGTCTGATCTTCAAATTACATTTACAGTTTTTTCACCCGTAATGTGTAATTTTTCGCTTAATTGCATCTTTATAAATCGCTAATTGGATAAAATTTTATTAAATTTTGACAAGTGAATGAGCGTACGGAATTCGGAGGCAATTTGTGTTTAAATTTCGAAATGACTTTTAATTTTTAATATTTTCTCACAAAATATATATGTAATGTAGGCAAGATCTTTAGACTAGACTTAACTATTTCGTTAAAGTCCTTTCTTATAGTATAGTTCAGTGCATGCACACCATAGTTTAATATACAATTTGTCTTTTGCAAATATGCGCAAGTGAAGACACAACTAGATGTAACAATATTGGTTACAAAAGAATATTGGAATAACTTCTATTTCATACGTATAATTTTCTCTTTATAGAATTAAATACAAAATGAAACGTTTTAAACACAAACAAATGCTGAAAGTGTGGAAAATAACGGAAAGATTAACCGAGTGAATAAATGTGGAATTGAAAATTTAATTTAAAAGCAGCAGTGCCGGTTTAAACTGCTGCTCTCATTTTTTGTTTAGATATTCGACCTGCACATTGAGCGATAATTGAGTTCTCTCAATTGTTTCAGCAGACTGCAGCATGCAAATGCAATTTAGAAGGTAGAACTCAATATTGCATGAGTATGTTGCGCCGAAACATTTATTTAAAATCAGCAATTCAATAAAAAAATCTATTACCTCGTTACTTAATCTACTCATACGCGTGTAATATTCTCGGTATATCCTCGGTTTTTAAATTTTGTTTTTAACTTTCCGACGTCTGTGGACGAAGGTTCCATCGCCATCAGACATTCATATATTTTATAACATTCAATTTGCACACGAGCATGCCAACCACTTAATGTACGTTGCCATGCCGCCCATGGACATCTGTGATAAACCCAGGATCAACGAGTTCTTTTTTGGTCGACCACAGGTACTTTGCTACCTCTGAGGACTAAGCTGGAACGCCATTAAATGTGTCTCATGTTGCGTGATGTGATGTGAACGCTACTATTATAAGGCAGAAATAGGTTTGGCAGCGGGTCTCCCAGAGTGGAACCACGAAAGATCTACCACCAGCACAAGAAAATGCGCCTTATTTAAACACCATTCGAGCAACGCTGATGTGGAGAACGCAGATCTTGTATGTCGTTGTAATAGAAATGCAATACAGCTGAAGATAATTCATTTTACAGACTGTTAGTATCTTGATTTCATTACTACGATGCCCTTTCAGATTTTAAGCTCTGCTTAATTGTTATACAAGTAATTATTTACTTAAAAATGGGTGTTGTTGAAGTTGAGAAGTATTCAGGTCTGCTCACTCGGTGCCGGCAATAAAGTGAAAATTTTGTCGCGTTGTAATGTGTTCGCAAATTCCAAATGGCTCGTTACATTAAGTTCGCGACCGACAATGAGCCACCCTCGGTTAATGGGCGAATAATGAGTCGGTACTTATGAACATGTTTTTAACATTTTCGTTCACGTGTTAGATTGAATTTTGGATTCCAAATTTTAGTTTGTGAGCAGTTTTTATGTTGCTATGTCAGATAATGCAACCATCTATTATATCTATCTAACAGAAACAAAACGTGAGCTGCTTTTATTTTAGCTTTAATTAAACGTGGGGAAAGTTTCCTGGTCAAATTTTCAACCGGAAATCAGGCATCTCTGAAAATATTAAATCAGTCCTTTAGGGCAGTAGCCAAACATTTACACCACTGAGGTTAATGGTCTTCAGTGCTAAAAATAAATATCAATAGAGAAAAACGGTCCATTCCACTCAGCTACGACAAAATGAGTTTATACCTACCACCGAAGTAAAAGAGCAAAATGCCGTCAACAGTATCAATGGGAGTAAATATTTATTCTGCGCACGGAAGTTCTTCGAAGTTTCTGAATATCGAAATGAGGTGAAAGAGATCGCAGTTCGGCACCTACTGAGGGGATGACCCGTTTCATGAGCCAAAGATACAAAATGAGATGGAATCGATATATTGAAGAAAACTAATTTAAAACTTTCAAAACTAAACAATACAACAAAAAATAATAAAATTAGTTTTTTAATTTAACTAATATTAACGCGTATAAATTGTCAACATACATATCATCGTACCATTGTTGATATAATTTATTTGTGTACAAAAAATATTATAAAGATATATGTATTATGTGATATGTTCCGATACGATACGATACGAGTTCATAAGTTTTTGAGCCAGAGCAAATCATCTTTTTGGACTCCAAAGAAATTACAAGAATCTGAGATGCTTAACATTTTTATTATTTCTAAACTTCGAATGTTGCTTATGTACTCGTTTGCTCCTATTAATTTACAGAAAAAAAAAAACAAAAAAGCAGTCGCTATAACTGACATTTCTAGGAATTTATAAACCGTGGTATTCCGAAGACGCTTCCTACTTACTTCATTAATAATGCGTCTGTTAGGGTTCTCTTATTGATGTTTCAGTGCGAAATATTCAGAGGCAAAGATAAACCGGCAAAGGTAAAGAGCCATTCTAACTAAATTGCATTTACATCTATAATTTGACTTTCGAACTTTGACGGGTCATCAAGGACTAGGACTAGGGGTCAATCAATAGAATTATAATTAGAGGGTCGATCTTCAAACTTCTGATGAGATATTGCGATGAAGGGGACTAATTACGTTGTACGAAGCTAATGTCGTACAAAGGGGTTAATTTTACAATGTCTGCTCTTTATTAAACGGCTCAGTATGCATGATTTATTTATGCAAATTTAACGTAGGTCGTGTAGTTAGATTCTAACGAGGCATCTTAAATTTCTCGCGCTGAATATTGGGACGGAATAATATCAAATTATATGTTAGAGTTGTATTTTGTAGAGTTGTAGTCACGGGGCCTTTAAACGAGAAGGAATACATTGTGATAAAATTTCAATTTCTAAGAGGCAGCATCTTTTACATGATAACATTCTGTGTAAAGAATAATTCCACGAACCCCGTCAAAAATCAAATTCGCGGGTAGACGTTAAAAGATAAATCTCCTTGTTAGGAATGAAAATGAAGTCCATAATTGAGCTGATTACGAGAGCTAAGCGGATTGTACAGACTTGTAAGTTTTGATTCGGTCGAAATTTTCGACGGAAATTCCCAATGGGAAAAAAAAGTTGTCGAAGATTGTTCGCGACTTAAAGTAAGACGTTAGAATTTCGATTTCCGATTATAACGAGGGTGAAATTTTGGATCACTCGGCTCCGGGTAACGAGACGGACTCTAACGAAATAAGTTTGTGGACTTGTGGGAATATTCCCGGGTTTAAGTTATGCTATTTCAGTATGTGTGTAGGTCATATTAATCCTATTATTTAATAAGTATTGTAGTTATAGTTAATTTCTATTGAACAAAAAAATATTAAATTTGAGATGATAATAAATAAGAATGAAAAAAAAAGTCAAGTAGAAGAAGGAACATAAGAAACTGACTAATAAAATAAAACAATTCTTATGCTACTCTGACGCTTGTGTTTTGTTTTTGATGTGACAATATTCTATTTCATGGTATAGGGTTAAGTAATGAGGTAATAGGTTTTTACAACGTCAGGATTGATTTTATAACTTACAAAACAGGTAAGTACTCTGTACTACACTGAATGTTAAGCAGTGCGCGGCGAGGCGGGTGGCAATGAAAATATTTGATGGTCGGAATTTAATTCGGAACGACTCGGAGCGCTCATTAAAGTGCCCGAAACAAAGGAAAAAACTGTCAACTTGCGCCAAGTTTAATTGCCTTAATAAATCTAGCGCGGGAAGTGATGTGGCCACGAAGACAGCGATTTTTTGTTGATTGATTCATCAGAATATTTTTATTGTGGTTTGGAACTAGAGAACTAATAGTGCCGCCCTAATTTTTTTTATTGTTTGAGTTGGAAAAACATATTTGGCATATCTATGAACACAGAACAGTGAACACTTAACATAGAGTTTCTCCAGTGCTTTCGTTGGCTTTTTGAATGATAAATTTCAATGATAAAGTTCAAGCATTCGTTTCTAAAACTTTGTAAAATGACTCAATTTTGTGTACACTGAAACGCTTTCGCTCCACTCAATGGGAGCCTTACGCTACTTCCGTGGCCTCAATCCAGGATCTCCATCAACGCCGAGATGCAAATGAAACTCTTTGTAAGGAATCTTAAGGGATTTATTCGTAAAAATTTCCGACCGGAACGCGCGGCCGACAAAAGGAAATAAATTGGTCCGGCCCAGTTCAGAACGTATTACGCTAGTATTCGCGGCTTCGCCGAGAATTACTGTACTAAGTTTGCTGAAGAAAATTGTATTGGACTCGAGACTTACGCACTGGAATGTAAGTGTTTAATTTGTTCTATTGAACTCGCTTTGAGTGGCGGCTTTGCCTCTATCCTAATTTTTTTTAGTAATGATTTGGATTTTAGCAATGATCCTTTTCTCTGATGGTTAATATAGATAGTAATGTATAGGAATACAAGCGGGTGTACCAGTTTTCAATTTTCTTTATCTCTGTTAGTTCTCGGGCGACGTTTCTCATATTATTATTACGCATTATCTTACCTACCTTACCTGGCACTAGAACTACGTATGCCGAAAATTAATTTAAACACTGAAACTTAAGCAAACATGCGAAACAACTTTCCACGTGACAACAACAGTTATAATATTAGTTGGGATGATAGCCACCAAACGTAGACCATCTAAGCCACGAAGCTATTAGTGCTGCATATTTGTATAATGATATCTAATGAAAATGCAGGCAAAGTACCGCGTTATCGCGAATAATGTACCAGATGGCACAAGCGACGCGAATTGCCGACATTACAAAACATTTAGAAACGGAGCGACATTAAACTTTGCGACACAAACGTGAAAAGACGTATGTTGGTGCTTAAATATTCCTGTTTTATTATAAAGTTATAGTTATAGATGCCGCTCGTGACTCCGCTCGTGTAAACTTTTGCATAATTCTAACTCATTTAGCAGGCGTAAAGGTTGTGCATATCTTCATACAGCCTCAAGCGTGGTGGTTTCTTTCCCTTTGGTTAAAAGGTTCCAATTATATCTCTCGGGAATATTTTACTGGGAAAAATATTATTGTTTGTGTTATGTAGACGTCAGTTGTATGTAGATGTTAGAGGAGGGGGAGAAAAAAGTTAAATAGTGGCTTCTTAAAATCGGCATATGCATTTGAATTAATATATAAAAATATTAATGGAAAAGATTTCAAATAATCTAAAAAACAAGTTTTATTCAAATGTAGATGTATGCTACAAAATGGTAACAAATAGCTAAACGTATTTACTCTTTTAAAACAAATGAAATCTCGCAATCCATTTAACAGAAACTTCATATCGTTATGGATCCAAAATTTAAATTTTCAGCTCAGATATTTTTCTCTGGGTTTGTTTATTTCAACCTTTCTTACTTATTAGTGTTTATTCAGAGCATTCTTTACATATACAATCAGGATAGTAGCGAGCAAGCAGTTTCTAGAGTTATTTCAACTTTGAACCTTAAATAAGATAGAAGTTCTGTAGATAGTACGTAGCGCACAGGATTCTTGATTTAATATTTCATGTTTTGAGTAAAATGAATTTGGATGAACGACTTTCGCAACAAATTGAAACAAACTGTATACCGAACGATAATTTTACATACTAGAATTGAGATGAGCGTCTTGACAGCGCGCATCTCTGAAAACAGAGTTTAATGGTCGGTGGGCCCCGATCGAGCTAGATATTGAGTTCTCAAACTTGGCATGGCAGAGCGGGCCAATTTGATTATTAAATTGTATGCCGAAGCCCAATAGAGGAAACTGGTCGATGCTAGCAAAACAGTCGAACCAGAGGCAAAACGATTACACTGTTCCATATTCAACAGAAACTTATTCTAACAAAGCAATGCATTCGTAAATGCGGAATGAATTTAACTCCCTCGCCGTACTCGATACCAACTTCCCGAGCTCGCATATGCGGAATACTATTCTCTGACACTTGCATGAGATATCACTGCACGTGTTCGGAATGAGATGGAAGTGAATCATTATACAGGGTGTTTGGAGGGTAAGTAGCCATAAGAAAATGTTGGTTAGGTGATGGTGTTGGCTACTTGTTGCGCC
>DWTF01000786.1:0-10482 GCA_018250225.1 Udranomia kikkawai
CAAACCATTCGATACAGTTTCTGAGAGATTTGATTTTGACAGATTCGGCTTGTCAGAAACTACGATGACGAAACAATTTGTTTTATTTGCCGAGCGAGCGATAAAATCGCGGACCATATCGAATCTACTCATATATTTTCCATGTTTGTATAACTCTTCGTTCAAAGGCTACTGACCTTCGGCTATTTTAAAGAAATACTAACAAACAGAATCCGTGAGAAAAATAAATACCCACAAATGAATCTCCTGTATTCTGTACGAAAGGGCGTGGTAGTCAAAAAGTCATAATGAAAAGAATTAAGCCCCAATGATTAAATATGCTCTTGTAGACAGGCATTAGAGCAGCGTAGAAGTTTTCTCTAGGCCTTCCCCGGTTGTGGGAAGAGACTCGTGCCCCCAGCAACAGACATAAAAAAGGGCTTCAATTCCTGAAATACTGGAGGACGCCCAAACCTACATACAAAGACACTTATAGCTATCACATTTAGCCGTCTCCTAAGTTAGTGAAACTCCAAACGAGCATAAGAGCAATTTAAAATTTCGTACGCGAGTTTTAATTAACTCAAGACAAACACTGCGATCGTATACGAGTATAACTACATAGAGGATATCCTCGAGCGAATTCATCCTTAAAAAGTGGGGCTAATTTATTTGAGTGTGAATGAATACGGGGCCCCGTCGAGTCGGGCGAAATCTGCGTCTAAACAAGTGGTCCGGGAATTTGCATAATATATACCCTGGAAAAGAATTGCTCCGGCTGTTTGCTGTGCTCTCGTTGATATACCGTGGAACCGCGCTTTTTGAAAACGTACTCCGTCTCTCACTCTCGTGATGCGTCGGAGCGAGACACGAGAGGTGTGACTAGGGTTGCCAAATCATTAAAAGAAATACAGTATATCTGATTTCAAAGGAGGTAAATGACGAGTACGGTCCTATAAAAACGAGTATCATTTATCGAAAAAAAAATGAAAAAGAATTTTTTGGTAGTAAGTACTTTTACACATACCAATTTTTCATCCTTTTTTAAAAGAAAATATACGACCCTAAATATTCTGACTCTAAGTTTACATAGATCAGGATCTCAATAGCACAGGCATTAATATAGTAAACATTATGTAAAACTAGCATCCACTATTATCGGTATAGATTATAGAGTACGCCTACATGATGCAGAGTACAATACTCTATTATAGGGTACGGTTGGTAGCAGGCAGCCCTATGTGTAACGTATGCAAGTTGGATTGGAAGGGACTTCAATTTTCGATGAACGTAAACCAAGTGAAATATCGTTGAGGAGCATTTACCTTCGTGCCGCAATCAACCCTTCAGCCCGTTTGTCGTCGTTGGGGCATGTTTGCGACGATATGTCAGGGTTAGTTGCTTTCGGCTTACTGTTATCATGATAATGCTTAGAAGCTGAAGTACTTTAGGCACTGCGAAGGGCCATAGGATATGATATGATATGATATATATAGATTCTTATCGACCGTGGTAAACTCTGGTTAGATGTTGTGAGGATGGTCTCTATTAACATTTTTCAATGAGGTTTTTAAAATCTTATAAGGTTTCATCTCCGCCAATAAATTTAAATTCGCACGGTGTAGGCACGGTTATGACAATATGGCAACAAGTTTAACAAAAGACCATGCAGTCCAACTGGCGATAATTGGTCACTCTGCCCAAGGATATCTGTTATCAACCATATACGATGTGTTGCTACCCGTCAGAACAAAGTTGGAACACCTCAGTTAACTGTAACCCTTCAGACACAGCAGCAAGAACCCTGGTGTAAGAAGCCAGAGCGGTGGTGCCTCCGGAGCTGAACCACGAAATTTTCTATCATCTTAAACCTCATGCATGATACATTATTTTAAATTCTGCTGCTTGCACACACCAATCTATTCACGCCTTGTGTGCTTGTAACAATCCATATTTCCGACAATACGTTACGGTCGGTTACCTCTCGCGCGAGACTACGAGTAACTTATGGCTTTAGACGTGAACTGCATGATTCTTTAAAATAAAATGAGAACCGACGCGAAGCCAGGTCCAAGTTAGCGCTATTGCTTCTTAGAAGCGATCACGAAATAATACATATATGGTAGGTACTTCGGTTTTTCGAAATGAGGAAAAAGAAATAATGCTGCGAAACGTATGAATCAGCGAGGCTTGAAGATTTCTTTAGCTATCGGTTAGACTTTGGCTGCGTAGCAAAAACATACGAGTAAAATTACGGCGTAGAACTAACATATAATGGTTGAAAAGTATTTTAGTTTATATACTACGATTATGATTAATAGAACGGAGAGGGCGCAGAATCGGTGGCGTCAGGTAGGGAAGGCCTACGTCCAGCAGTGGACATCAAAAGGCCGATGGATGGATGATTAATAAAGTTCATCATTTAGTACAGGCGTAATACATCTCTTAAATTTCGCATAACCTTCTTGTATCTTTATTTATATCGTTTTAACTTCGTTTGCTCGTCACTTTAAGATACCCGATTCAAATTTACTACACCAAAAACGAAACCAACCGAACACACAATAAGTCACTTTTCATTATAACATACTCTCTAATACATAATCCGTGATCCTTATAAAGAAACATACTACGTGCCTAAGCCCACGCGTCAACACATTTCTCAGTGCGAGCCCGCCTCGCTCGCATGAAATATGGTTTTATAAAAGGACTAAAAGAAATAATAAAAAGGCATAATACTGTACGCGCGAATCTGCGAGTCTCGACGGCCTTATTAGGGCACACCTACACGCTTCGGATTATAAGCCGTGAGGGCACTCGAGCGCTGCGCTTTTGGGAGCGATCGCGCCAATTGCCGATATATTTCACGCACGAAGGAGTGAACAGAATGTACGGAAAGAGGCATATCGTTCATTTCGGAACGGTTCAATTGGATTGTCAACAAAATTACTTGGCATTTGTGTACCATTTTTTATTCAGATTTATGTCAAGGATCAGGCGTGGATTTTTTTATAACACTGAGGTAACAAACGACTTTGCAGGCTACCTGATGGTAAGTGCTCACTGCTGCCCATGGACATCTGTAATCAACCCAAGACTGGATCGAAGTTCCTTCATATTTCGACCAATAATGCCTTGAATGCTGAAGACTAAATTGAAACGCCTCGGGTTAAGTGTCCCTACAACTTCAAGAAATTAGTAAGACTGTGGTGCCTCCGAAATTTAGTACCGGTAAAACTAGAAAATTTAATTAAACAACATTTCAAAAATGTCCCTATATGCCACTACGCCACCTTGCCGCGACCCACGCACAATTCATTCATTCAGTCGTTCGCGTTCATTGTGCCCCGGCCCCAATTTACCTACAGAATCGCGGGGCTTCTCCGAATGGCCTGTAAACATTTTTTCCTCATTCCTTTTCGATTTTACGAGTCAACAGCGACTTTTAGAATTGCCTTTATGGACTCCTAGCACCGCCCCCGCATGTTTGAATTATTAAATCGGATCCCTACTTCGGTGAATCTCCGCGAAATCCCGGTCTGATTTAATATAATCTTCGGTTTTTGTGATGTTGTTGCTTGCTTCTTGCGTGTAGATGTGTAGGTACACACGTAGACACGTGGTTTGATGGTGTGGGTACTTACCTGTAAGAAAGAAATACATACTATTAGTAATGAAAAATAAAATCGTATGGACAGAAGAAGATCGCGAGAGGGCGACATTTAGGTCTAAGTTGAGTTAGGAAAAAAGTTAATGCATGATGTATCGTCCTTAAAACAAATACTACAATGTTTAACCATTGAATATACGGAAGCAATGTATGCTATAAATAGTAGCGTAATAGGCCTTCTAGGTCGGCATGATACCTGACTTTTAAAGACGTTATTAACTACGGCAGTCGCTTGTTACATAAATTAATCCAATAAAGTTTATTGCGAAGATACATGAAACCACGATATCATTACGGCGCATGTTTGATGAAGAACTGTGTACGACGAACGACTACTGCTTAGCTTTATAACATACTAGCTGACCCGGCGCACTTCGTACCGCCTCAAAACTACTTCTCTAGTAGTTTTGAACGACTTCAGAGTTGTTGCAGTGTTACAAAATCCTAAAAAAATAACCCTGAGATCAAAATAAACTCTTTTCATGCATTTTTCGATATTTTAATAGTTATTCTGCTAGGAACTTTAAATCCTGATGTCTGTCTCTATTTTTGTAGCAATGCCATGCTAAAATCTGCGACAGATCGCTGAATTTGATAAAATATTTCCTGCACCATAAAGTAGTTTCTATAACTGATGTCATACATACATACTTTGTAAGATTTGCGTTAGTTTTAGTGCAATTATTATTTTTGCAATATACAAACTTATTCCATAAATCAGTATCTAAACAATACGTTTCTTGATTTATGTTAAAAGCGTTTTCTTAGCGATTTATTGTGAATATTTGCTACGCCCTCCTTATAAGACCAGTCCTTAAACTTTATACCTGAATTGATGAAGGTGGATTGGATTTAAATGGAAGTGTCAAAATAATTTAAAGCTAGAGTGGCAATCAAGCTTTCAGTGTTATAATTAATGACTAGTTGCAATCCTGCTTCGAATATCAGACGCATTTTTGATGAACGGTTTTGATGCACTTTTTTTTAGGATAAATTTTGCTTATGATTTAAGACTAGTTGACATTCGGGTTTAGCCTTCGTTACTTACAAAAAAATAATAATGTATTTATTTTATGTGCAGAGAAGAAATATCAAAAAGATCAGAAGCAAGCAAAAATCATTCTATACATCAAGCAAGAATCACTGAATACCTACATACACCGTGTAAAAATTGTTTTTTCTAGAACTTTTCTTTTATGAATGATAAGGGCCGAATGTCTAAGAAATATAATTTAGAAGACTTAATTAGAGCCTATAAGTTTTTACAACAGTTGTATTAGTAACATTTTTCGAGTATCGTCTGCAATATTAATCATGAGTAAAAATCCATCATTTTTATTTATTGCAATGGCACCTTGGTATGTAGTCAAGTTGTAATATAGTATGAATCGGCGTGTATAACTTTATGTACATTGTTATTATTTATATGAAACGGTTATATGTACTTGATGTCGCATACATCTTTTACTAAGTTGCGATTCATAATTAGCAGTTATACGATATTAACTAATTAATAGAGATTAGTTCACTCGGCTACTGTGTAAAGATTACTTAAATATCAGTAAACTTATTTTTATATAGCGATAGAGAATATTGTCTATGATCTCTTCTAACAGAGTTAATCTCCATAATACGAGTATACACTTCAGAAGCTTATAAAGACACGATTATCTTCATTACTTAAACAGAAAGGGTTTATTAATGAAAGTTAATAAACAAGATCATTACGTGAAACAGTAATAGCTTGTTACGGTCCCCCAGCTGAGACCTAATCTTCTTTTAATTGAAGAAAAATGTTGACTCGTAGCTTCTAAAGGGGCACTTTGAAAGAAGCGAGTCTATATTTTCTTTTATCTTTTAAAATGAGCAACAATTTTCTAATGAAGTTTGAAAATCAAATGCAGAATTAACAGAAGTATCCAATATCAAGCAGAAATCGTATTAAAACTGGGAATGTACCGAAACATTAAACAAACGGGTCCACTTTTAATTTTTCAATTTATCTCAATCCCGAGACCGTTCCATTGGCGGCCATTTATTTTGACTGCATTAACCGACAGAAATTAATGCTAGACGTATAATTATCTACCCACTCACCGGTAAAAAGCGTACCGAATTTCGCAATGGGCCAACACCCACGCGAATCCGTCTGGCCCTTAGGACAAGTGAAGTATTTGCACGAATAGTGTATACTTTTATAAGATTAAAATGTTGTCGGGATTTGCATTGACGCGATAAGAGTATAATGAGAGGCTGGCTGTGTGCCGGCGCCTATAGATCACGGTAGATGGCGCCGGGGCGCCGCGCTTGCGCAATCCTTGCACGCAACGGACCGCTCGATCATAGATCAATGCAATTAATACCCCCGTGTGTACGGAAATTGATTAAGCGAACAATGAGGAGCCTCGTTATCAACACTTTCACCGATCACAGATTCTGTGCGCCGCGTGTAATCCGCGAAAGCCACTGAGCGAGCTTTTGCGTGCGATTTCACGCTTTTGTGAGTTTAAGTATTCGCCGCTAACATCCCAATGAGATCGTATCTGAGGCGTCTGTATCGATTCTTCTATTTCTATTCGATTCAGAGGAAAATTATGACGACAGAGACTGTGGGATGCAACATTCCAAAATAAATAGCTTAAAAAGTGATTACATTTTGTTGGATACCTGAAAGGTGCTGGATTGACGCGCTTTTTTAATTTGCTACTAAATGACGCACGCAAAGAAAGGTAATTGAAAATACTTTGTAAGTAGAGGACCCACACTCATCATACTCTGTACAGTAAGACAACACAACAATATGTAATGAATAAATGACATCACAAACATCGCCTCTGCGTATCTGATAACTAATCTGTGGCACACACTCGACGAAGCTCCTCGGTAGCGGCTTGTTAGCGAGTGTGTTGTAAATCCTTTATTATTGTTTATAACTCCAATCTACTAACCGATTATTACCTCAGTTGCCTTAAGGTGCAGTTCGATCATTGAATTAAAATTACAAACCGCGCTACAACTATTGCCGCTTAATAACGGTTATGCGAAAACGATACCGCAAAGACGGATTGGCGTTTAGAAAATATAATTATTGATGCTTATGAAAAGGGAAATTTATGTGCGACGTGTTTCAGCCGAGGAATTTTCTTGCTCGCGACTTTTCTATTGTTATTTTCTTTTGCGGTAATTTAAGGGATTTTATATTGGTATAAAAAATCAAGATTTGCCGTAAGCTCGGTACATCTATCTAACTATTGTAGTTGATTGGTGTTACCAAATTAGTCGACATTCTAAAAAAATATTAACATCATCCATAAACATTGACAGTGACCACTTACTATTCATTTGAAATCTAGTTTCCCACAGTGTGATAAAACACAACTTAAATCTCAAAGCCGGCGTAATAAACAGATTCATCTTTAAAACCACTTCTCGTTTTAACTTCGTAAATTCTTAATGCTTAACAATTTCTGCATTTTACTTCGCCATACTTTATGTATGTTTTTGTTTTAAACCATGATACTCAAGAACAGCTTAGAATGCTAACAAGCCGATGAGTATGTAAATATGCAATGCGCGCGCATACATGCATACATGCATGCACAGCATGCAACATGATGCGTCAGCGCTGTTTGTCGAATGTCGAATTGCGCGCTGTGCAAATATGACTGGAGTACCGAATATATACAGATTATGAGCGTATAGCTAAAGCACATGTATGTTTTTAAGCGCTGTCAAGAATAGCTAGGATTGATTATTTAGTCGTATTGGATTTAAATGACCTGTTCTGTGGAGTTTGCTGATCTGTCCTGCAGAGGCAAGGATTCGATTCCCGGTCCATGTCACAACGGGCGCTTTTAGTTATTTTAGGCATGCTATGAATTTTGATAAAAGTAATAATATCGTTTTACCTGATTATTATTAACTCAAAAAAACCAACGGCACTAAAATATTTGGGAAGTGGAATATATTTAACCTATCTAAAAAGCTATGTCAGTAAAAATCTCGAAAGCTTAAAATTCAAAGGTAACTAATTCCTTGTAAGCGGAGAATTACTTACAACTATGAGGCTGCAAAGTTCCGTAGATGCTGTCTTAGACCGAACTAAAGTACACAACTATAGAAATACGTTGGTCTATCTGTCTGTTTAGGCTAATTTCGTTGCACACCATACAAAAGATAATCTAGTGGCGAGTCAGGCACGTAGGTAAGTACACGTAGCGGCGTGTGGTCATTTGTTTTTTAACATGATAAGCAATTTGGATGCTGTGTGTTACCTAACGTTGACTAGTGTATAACATGCAGAAGCGTAGAGAGAATATAGGAATTGCAAATTAATAAATGAAACAAAGATTTATCATCCTTAAATCTAACACATATGGTTAGTTATTAATAAAATCGTACGATTGGTATCGACGCAATAAACTAAGAAAGTTCTTAATGACGTCTGTAATAGTATAAAACTTACCATCAACGGTCGTCTGTTATGAAATGATTGCAAAGATTAAATCTAAATTCCAATATCCTCGGGCGGAAACAAAATAGATCATATATTTGCTGTGAGCGCTGAACAAACCGACCGGATTATGGTAACCTGTCCGTTACAGTAATGATCGACACTGCCAATTACAATAGCAGAAATATTTTATCGCGCAAATCTGCAATAAGGATAGCCATTCACGGTGCGGCCGGCTATGCGACTCGCGTTTCGTTCTCCTACAATAGCTAACGCTACGCCATATAAAGAAACCCAATTGGAAATGAAATAGCCGACCAAAGCCCCATAAAGACGGGGTCTCGATGCACTGAAATAAAGTTAATTGCTCGTAAACTGCAGAATGTGTCCAGGCCGCCATCTTGAAACTGTCTCGACATGTTTAAGAATACTTGCAGTTTAATTCAGTTTATAGTTGTTGTTCCAATTCGGTGTAGCGTTCTGTTGCGCCGCTTGCCAGAAAATTGGAATAAAGCGACTTGGCACTTAAGTGCAGGTGGGGGATTTATTATAGAAAAAATGTAGGAAAATTGTTGCCAATTCGTTCGTATTTTCTTATCAAATAAGATCCATAGAACGTGTGCTCTATACAGGCAGTGCTTCTAAGTTATATTCGCGAGGGATCCAATTCATGTGTCTATTATTTAATTAATGAAAAATATTTTTAACACTTTAAATAATTATTAAACATCCCTGAACGTGGATGTAAAGCCGTCAATGCATTGGCGACTAGTCTAGTATTTGTAAAGATATTTTGGCGACGTTAATAATGAACTAATTTGTAAAACATTTTCTGTATAACTTTATGGCCACAAGTAGCCTTGTTTTAATAATTGAAGAATTACGCTAGCACGTGTGATGTTAATTCGTAATATGCAGTACCTATTTCGTCGAGACGGGTTTGGCGTAAAATATGCAAATTATAATATAAAACCTCTAGCATACTTATTACTATATACATTATACATACATACCAACTATAAATATTGTGATGCACATATAAAACTTGTATACTAAAAGCAACACGCAAGTCTACATTTCATTAAACATCGTTGCGTTACTTATCCTACTTTTATTGAAGGATTAGGCACATTTAGCAAGTCAAACGTCGTAAACATACCAACTTAGGTAGTCGGTGGGCGAAAACCGTGACCTACCTAGACGGAGGCAATTCGAGCATTATTACTATATTATTACCTAACTTTGATACTGACGTAACCGCCTCCTGGGCCAAGGTTTAGCTTTTGAAAAGGCGCTATAGATTGTAACTTGAGAAACACGGCGAGATAACATCGGTGCGAACAACGAGTAATAATCATTAGCCACGTATTCCGATATATCTGTTTACGATTCGGTTCGGATCTTGTTATTCTGACACCGTTCTGTTGTGAGCTGTAAGAAAATAACTATAAAACTGTTTATAGCTAAAATGTCGTACTGTTAAAAGATTTTGCGTTGGAATTGACGCTTTCCTGATTACCTACAAGTGGCGAAATAGTCAATTTAGCTCGTCGTGAAAGTTCGTCGCACATTTTAATTTTCTATTGAATGGTGGCCTTAATCGGATCCACTGTTAGATACTGATCGTTTGTCTTCATGCTTAAGAGCTCTCACAGACCAATGTTTGCCTTATAACAGCAGTGTTCTTGCTGCTGGGTTCAAATTTGAAGGGTGTGATCAGGAAGACTTAACCGAGGCGTCCCAACTTAGTCCTCAGGGGCAGCAACGCTTTTGTGGTCGACCTAAGAAAGAACTTCGATCCTGTCTCAAGTTGACTACATATGTCCACTATCGGGTTGACTGAATGCTTGCTTGTTACCTCAAAATCATTGAAAAAAACCTGTCCTAAAGGATGTTTTTGAGTTTCGCTCGGAGTGATAGCCGTCAAACGCGAGTAGTTCATGTCACGCCTCAGGGGAGCGATGGATCCACATGCCTGCGACCTCAATTAGAATTTCTTTCCCGTTTGACGTCTTATGTACATATACGACACGGCCTGTAGAAACTAAGTACCGCTGTGTACCTATGATTAAGTTAGGTTATTACTACTTCGCAACAATCCGCTATTATTTATGTATAATGGTATACCTTCAATTCGTGCAATCTAATCTTCCTCACAGAACTCATGCATACAACAATTATAAAGGTTCAATAGTTTCTGATACACGTTAGTATTATTAAAAAAAAATAATTACAATTTAATAGGTACATTTTTTTTTAATAATCCTGTTTAAATTTTACCTGTACCAAACAGATACTATAGCGTAGGCTATCTTCAAACACGAGTTTAAAAGGTTCGGCGCTACGATTTTGCACGGAATGTCGCACCCATAGAAAAGAG
>DWTF01000787.1:0-10481 GCA_018250225.1 Udranomia kikkawai
AAGTTTGTTTTTTCCTTAAATAAGATCATACATTATGAAACAGGAAACAGCGGGTGTAGCCTATCATATCGAAGTTGGTAATTTGAAGATTTTTAAAAATAAGGAAATTAAAATTTTATTTTTATTAAAACCCTGCCGCCGTCCCCTTCTCCGTCCCCTTCACCGTCCCCGTCCCCGTAAACTTTCAGCAGTTCCAAAGATTACCGTACAAACAGAATTACACAAAAAAATTAAAAATGGTTGTTTAGGTATTAGTACATCCTAAAAATAACACTGCAGATGTAAAATCCAATTTATTTGGCAATCATAGACAAACATATCAATTTTATTTATAGGTATAATAGATCATAAGTACGAATAATATTTAAAAATTTAATCCCACATTCCAGATTCATATTACAAAGACTGGATACGAAGTAGGTACACAACGTGAAATGTTGTGACAAAACTTATAAGTATACTAGCCGACCCGGCGCACTTCGTATTGATTCAGAATCATGTTCCTGTCCACGACCCCAGCCCCGTTCCCGTCCCTGTCTTCGTCTCCGTTCCGGTCCCGATCCTGATCCCCGTCCCCGTCCTCCCATGGCGAAACAATGCAGAATAAATGACAAGAAATAACTCGCAATAAAAGAAAATACCGTATTGAAAGTTTGCGAGACTTTGTTCTAATACCGACGATGTTTATTTCAATGTTAATGGTTTAAATGAATTCAGGAGTTCATGGCATTATAGTTCAAAATAACACAAACAACCTGTATTATTGTCTCTAAGCAGCAGGATGTTATTCTCAGAGGTGTGACGAACTGCTTATGCAATATCCTCCTTTTGACTTTATTTTGCTTGCAGTACAAGCTTAATTGATTCAAATAGATTATATTATCATTGATGTGGAGAAACTATACCTACATACATAGCTCTGTGTTCTGATCAATCCTAAACCTAGAGACATAAATGCAGCCGTTTTTTGGGTTTGCAGACATCTCAAAGTCTGTGTGAGTATCTGCCGTGGTATGAACATGTGCTTCATACATGAAAAAAATCCTGAAAATAGAACTGTAGCTCATCTAATTAGATTATAATAAATAATAATGATAGATTAGGTAGGAACCATAAAATGCAATCGACTAGTGAATTGTTAAGGAGCCCTAATATCGCGAAACGCGGGAAGGCATCGAGCGTCGGCGCAAATGCATCACGCGCGATAATGAACCGCCTCGCGTGCACGACTGCGCTTGCGCACTCACATATAATGCACTATTCGCGCCTTGTCGAGTCGTGCTACAATCACCCGTTGCCATATAAAACATCCCTCCCGCATGATATTCTACTGCTTCAATGTTGCCTTAACGGACAATTGCAATTGTCTTAGTACGCTCCAATTCTAATGATTATTATTAAACTTACAAGTACCTTATTACGCGTACATTTATTAATGCATAGTATTAGCAGTTTTGTATTTGAGCTATATAATATCGGTATAAACTTCGTTGTAGTTTCATTTCTTGCCTGTGCAAACATTGCAAACTCGTCCGTTTATTTAAGACCCATCAAAGAATCTCCCTTTTACATTCAGGACAGAGTTGCAATGAAAATGGACGCCATTTGTGAACAAGACAGGATCTCAGGTTTCTTAAACTGGCACCTCCCACGTGGTGTCTTATGCCCTTAACCTTTCGCGTGGCCGTATCGCGGTTTATGCGCCTTATAATGTGATCGCCATACAAGCGTATACGGTTGCGGGGTTTGTCTTAATTTGGAGCCAAAGCTTCCACTTACGATTAAGGAAACAGACAATTTAAATTTTACTTCAAACTAGAGTATGCTGTTATCTATGGTGTTTCACTTTGGTTATATTCTTTGGGATATTTAAAGCCACCAATAAAAATCATAATTAAACATTGTTTTTAAGGACTCTCATAGGTATTTAGACACTATTATTTTAGTTTGCTCTTTTTATATAGGTAAACCACATTAACTTAATATGTATCATATGTATTAGAAATAACGTTTTGTAACATAATCTAGTTAGATTCTAAGAAATCTAATGAATTAAGAAACGAGTAACAATTATTTCATAACTCATCAAGTTTATTGACGATCCATGAAATAAAGTGCTGCGACAAGTGGTCTCTGTCAGTCAATACCAGGTCTGGCGCTATCAAGCGTGGATCCGCGAATCGTGCGCAGGTGTGCTGCGCCGTTGCGGCGCCGACGCCGACGCACTTTCAAAAATCGTTTACGGACTTCTTTACAGCAATATAATACATTTAATACCTGACCCAAATATCAAATTATCCGATTTCCAATGTCGAAGAGACCTCGTTGAAATCAATCCGATGATGGGGAGCCATATCCTTATGTTGTAATTTTCATACTTTATACGATGGAAAAATCGTAACAGTTCGAATATATTGCATGTTATTACAACGATGTCTCACATTTTTATTAGCCTTTAATTTAATGTTACGTAATAATCGTGTTGATTTACGCGTAGGTCGTCAGTTAAACTGCTAGGCTACCTGTAGCGGACAATATAAATTTTATGTGCGATAGATAGAACAAAGTTTATAGCAACCACAGGCGAGTTTAACAATAGCACAGATATGGAATATTTTATTTAGCCGTGTCGAGTCTCCCACGCCATTGGATTCAATTATGGAGGAAAAGCAGATAGGTCGGCTCGCGAGTGGTCCGCTCGTGACCCGTAAATTGGAACGGTCCGTCGCTCGCCCTTGTCGCGCCTCGGCCGCCGCGCTCTGCACTGCCCCAACACGATACACACTGTAACGGCACCCAAATCGACATCTACAACACACTATTACTTCCTCACGCACATCCAATTAAAGAGTCTGGACACAAGTGTAACCGCTCCTTTTGCGGACACCTCTGGACAAAGCCTCCTACACACGTATATGGCACTCGCAATCAATGCTTTCAAATCGAGACATTCATCTGGTGCCATGCGTACTGCTCACATATTTTTTTTTCGTCGAGTTTTATATGGAAATCAGAGAATCAAAACGTGTAAGAAGAGCTCTTGCGTAAAATTAACCAACTAAACTTGACTTTCATATAAACTAGTTTAGCCGAAACATGATATGGCTTGGCCTAGACCAGACTTGCATTACTAAAGAGAACCTAACCAAATATAAATTATCTTACAAGTTAATCTGAGCTTATCTATCATAGCAACCGCAGTTTCGCGAACATTAACATTTTGCCATTTTGTGGCCAACCAAAATAATTGTCCAATCGATCAATATTGATATTTACAGTGGTAAAACCGTTAAAGGTGTTAAATTTGATTATAGAGCGATGATAAATAATTCAATGGAAAAATAAAAGTTGAATAGTACGCAGTGTAACTACTATCATATACAGATCGACGATGGTAATGTGATTTCTAAAACAACATACATGAGTCCTACCTCGGAAGGCAAAACTATTTTAGGTCAAACTTACCAGGGCTATCGGTGCCCTAAATCCGCTGTGAAACATTGTTTTGTGTTTGGTTAAAGAGATGCGGACATCGATAGATACTATGTACTAACACGAGACTTTTGTCTTATTTCGCAGGTGAAGAATTTTACACACTAGACTTAAACTTAGCCTTAAGGTCAAACGTAAATACATTAAAAGCTAATCTCTCATATCATGTCAGCGAATAAAAATTTAAATGTAAAGCAAAAATATTACAAATAAGTCAGTAGGTAGTTATGACATTCAGTAATTATATAATTTAGCGAACATCGTGATACAACGATCACAAGTTTTAATAGTGTCATCATGACGAACATGGGGTCGTATGTCCCGAGTTCAATTCCCTGCAGACGGAAACGATGAAAAAGTTACATAATATGTTAATGTTTTTTATTCATTGTAATTGAGTCGAATTGTAAGAAAAATAGAATCTTTATGAATAGTTTTGTATTCTCGTACATTATCCATGTTGGAGTAGTTTGTTGCCAAATTAATTTATATACATTTTTACATTATGGAATTTCTCAATGTGTGCACTGAGACTGAAACATGGCGGTAGAATTCAACTATAGAGCGTTAATGTTATGCTTATCGCCGCTCGTGCACATCACGTACACGATCTGCGAACTCTACATGTAGTTTAAGATTATTTTTCCTTGAATTCCATATTATTCTATCAACATTGTCATTCAATATAAAGCTGTAAGATCAAAAATATGTGCTCTAATAATCTAGTGGAGTCAATTTTGAATTCAGTAGAACTCTTTGTTATCATCTTACGTCGCTGTTAGCTTCCTGCATCAAAATATGAAACATTGAATAGGATTAATTATAAACATAAATGAAGTAAGCCGCCACCTAAGTTAGTCAAAGAGGCTGCGTTAGCAGGCTATCGGGCAGTGCTAACAGGTGTGCACGCCATATTTGGGGCATAACGTCCACCACACAATAGCACGGCCATCTAAACGAGCCCGCGCAGCAGAAATTCAAATCATAACCACTCTCTAAACAAGCGAGTCTTATTTGTTAGAGGCCCTTTAAGGCTTATAAATTGTAGTACAACACGCGGTAATAAATGTCCGTAAATAAACATGCATAAATAGGATGCAGTATTCACAATAACATTGTAATATTTTACTTACATAAATCAAATTAGATACGTTCACACTCTATTCAAGAACGGATTGATTGATTGGGCGACAATCCCTAAGTTCTATTAGTCACTAATTTTACGGTGCAATTTGCGAAATATCTACCTATATAAATACAATTTTCCTTAGCTACACCTTATATTGGTGCTGGGTATTCTGTTCAACTGTGGGGGAAGAAATATATATAAAGTAATTATGAAAAATGTCATCCATATTCCAGAAAAGGCAATAACGATACAGAAATAACTTTTTGGCTTAGTTTATCCTGATTTACATCTACAGAACAATTCTGTATATTTTTTTTACGATTATTGGTTACACCACCGTAGGGCTAAGTAGTTTTGTGTCTTATATCCGCCCGCGACTTTGTTTGCAACTAGCTTTACCATAACATGAGGACCCCACACTTGAAAGCCATTAATTGAGTACTTTATGTTATTAATAAATAATAGAAGTCATATAATTGATATAAATATTTTATAATTCGATTATTATACACTAACTGTGAGAGCAAGTCTTTGTTATTATAATTTTTTTAGGTATTATATTTATCGCTTTATTATTTTTCCTAGTGTCTATTGTTTATAATCTCAGGTATTTTGTCTATTTTCTCTTGTTTAGGAAGAAACTAATAAAAACCTGCGATTATTGTCTCAATATTTCACTGTCTCGGTATGTGAAATAGAGAAAGGAAAGACAAAGCACCGCATTAATCCAGCTTTAGAGCGTGCATTTCTTCTTGAGGAAACTGTCTCGTAAAACTTGATTTGCGAACCGATCACGACCCCATCATTATCATACTTAAAATGATTAAAATAGTTCAATTCGTAATATTATTCTTTGGATTTATTTTTCTAGCATCAGGTAAAACCATTTTCTCTTATCACTATCACTTACATCATCACATCAGCCCAAAGTCTAAAGAAGGAAAATATCAATAACATTAGTAACAACAACAATATCTAGCTTTTTATATGGTTACAAGAAGTTAAGCGCTCTGTTGCTGTACAGCCCGCCAAGGTCATGCATGATGAAAAACGATAGTCCTGATGCGAAACATCGGCTATTTCGTGCAACTTTAGTTACGAGAATATTAATAGAAATAATTTGTTGTCATTGTAGAGATTAATCTCAAGAGGGCATACTGTAAACCATGTTAAATTAATTAAAGTGGTATAAAAATGCGGAAGACGTCTTAAATTATGTTTTAAATAAATTATATAATTCGCGCAGTAAATCTTTGTTTCGTTTAAATTTTATGGAAGCGTACAGCGTAGACGGTATTTAAGGATATTAACCGTAAGCAAACATTACGGTTGCGTTTAAGAATTATGATTACATTAATTACAGTCCTCGTCTGGCTCTTCAACTGGTTCTTGTGCATACTTCTAAGCTAATTTCACGAGTACGTAAGGAATGCCATATCAAAAGAATCCTAGGTTTCTGTTGTAAGAAATAGTGATGCTCGCCGTAGTTAGCCTCGCACTATAAACAAACAACTATCCTTACTGTTACTTTAATTTTTGTTTATAGAAAAGTGGATAACTTCGAGTCGATGAATATATTTCTTGAATAAGTATATAGCAAGTGACATAGATAAGATCGCCACACTCACTTGGAGTGTTGGTAGTTTTTGTCAATATCAGCAATTATGTTAATCTGTACATCACTCTACATAATTCAAATGTTATAAAGACTTAATTTAATTCATAATTAATCAGGAGTACAAATTATGATTTTCGAACCAACGTCTTGACTGATTCTGTCCGATACTATTTCTACTAAGACTATTTTCATTACAAAAAATGAAAATATGTACATTAATGTTTAGGGTAGGTGTCAAACCGAAACTTCTTCGCGATTTTCATATATATTCCTGTAATTTTACATCTTAAGTTCTTTTTTTATACGTTATAAACATATTTATATGGTTGCTGGTTGATAAAAGAAACAAACAAAATTAGCTGAAACGTTGAAATCGAAATTAACCCTGTGTACAAAATGCAAAATAATACTATTTTTTCAACATTGCGAGCGTACGCTACGCTGGTATTTATATTTAAATGCTAGTAAGTACGATACGGTACGGTATGTCGTCGACAAAAAGTTGGTAAAGCTCGGACGCCTCGGGCAGTCGCGTGCCCGCCCGCAATTACACGGACCTGCTCGATGCCCCCAGTGCCACTATGTTGACTAGTTGTACAAGTTACTTGTCAATTTTAATTATCATGACACCACCGGCAGACGCAAACGGCTACGCTCGCGTCTGTTTACTTATGAGGAGGCAAGAATATTAATGGTAAATAAAAAGTGTTGCGATACGTGCGCATATCGTAACTTTGTTTTAGGAGTACTTTAGGTGCCATCTCTTTAAGTTGCGCGTAATAATAAATAAAAAGAGCCTAATAATGATTTTGCAACAAAATTAGTATTTGGATTCTTTATTATGATTCTGAGGTGGCAAATGAGCATTGTCCACCTGATAGTAAGTGATCACTGCCGCCTAAGGACATTTGTTGTCTACGTCAGACAGTATTGAAGTTCTTTCTTAGGTCAACTACAAATGACAATTAGGTTACTACCCCTGAGGACTAAGTTGGAACGCCTCGATAAAGTATGTCTCCGTGGGCACACCCTTCAAACCAGATCACAGCAGGACGAAGACTGCTGTTATAAGGTAGAAACAGGTGTGGCGGTGGCACTTCCGGAATCGAACCGTAAAAAGTTCTACACCTTTAAAAATTCTGCTACTTTAATTTAAAACTCATATATGACTATTACATACTTTTGACTACAGAGAGCGAGTGCTGTGGGAATCGATAACAGGCTAAGATGACATTCCCGCTGAATCTACGCATTAAGATTTCAAAAATCGTCAGAATCGCACCGCCGCCGCGCAGAAGATATGCCTAAGAAGTGTGTGGCCAAGTTTGAAGTGTAGCTGAGGCATAGTTTTTTAGTTTTATGCATGTAGTGTAAAGTTGCTTTATTCTAGTATGAAGGATATCCTTGAGACGCATTGATAAGCCATAGTTTATTTATGGGATTATATAAAAAGGTTTCTGGGTAACAGATACTAATTAAAATCGGCTTCATTGGCAACATCCCACTAAATATTCTTCCATTACACAAAAAATAAGTAGAACGCCATGTTGCGGATATTAGGACACCAAAGAGGTAAAAAAATTCAAAGCATTGTTCATAAAAAGCAGTTGATCAAGATTTCTCTGCATAACATTAAGCACGATCTGGGTCTTAATTATGTTATCATTCAATGACGAGTACAGAATGAGTCGCATTCATAAATATTTAAATAAGGTACACATACAAGTACGTCGAAGCCGTCAAAATGTTCGCGGAAAGAAGCAGGCGTGGTTGCGAGAAGCGAGAGCTTGTACGATTATTATAGGAGGCCATATGTTCACCAGCCCAAGCACTGAGATAATAAGAGATGTCTTCAATTTACATATACATATACGTGGATGGTAGCAACCTTCTACCGTACATCAAATGTTTGAAAACTTCAGCACCGTAACATTTTACATTCATTAACATTCACAGTACACACATTATACAAAAATAAATAACAAGTATCAAACTAATTGAAAGTAAGTATAACTCAAAAGATGCTGCTTACAGCGAATATTGTCAATATAAAGAATCATAATTTATGGAAGTTCGAACCTAAAGTAATAAATGAATCGAGCAATAAAAAATTATTCACGTCCGTCGTCGACTTTCCCTGAATGCTCACACCGCTTATTTATTCATTATTACGAAAAATTATTATTTGCTTTTAAGTGGCTCTGAAAGGTTTATTGCAGTAATTTAATAGCGTAGGTACGAATACGTCTTTCGTGATACCTATCAAGAAAGAGGAGGCAAAGTTTTAAATGTTGCTGAAAATAAAAATATTTCAATTGTTCGTGTCCAATGTAACGTTCAAATAATTGAAAATGGTAACGGTGTGATTTATGCAAATCGATAGCTTGACGTTCAATTTAAACTGTGAGGCACGTTGCGCCTGCGGCGATGTCGGCCATTAGGCGCTTCGCAGGACACGCGCTGCTCTCCGCCTTATCTCGTGTATCGGCCATGTCCCGACACAGCGCGACACACTGCGACACACTCGCTATCGGCGCTGTATCGGACTCCATACTTGGCCTCCTTCCACCATCACCTGTGACGAGCGACGCGACTGCCAGTGACTACTCGGTCAAGGTTGTTTTGCTTTTTATCACTCTTCATCAAGTTTAAAGCGAATACTTTACGCAAGGGGATGTGAAGTTCATTAAAATAAAATTGGCGAATAGGCCTTTCATTCACATTTTAAAAGTAGGCTAATAGCAGCCTAAAATTATATGACCAACTGCTCCATTAACTTTAATATAAAATGAAGGTAAATAGGTATATTTATATTATTACTTACAAGCCGAACAAACAGCCGCAGTAAGTATCAGTGTAGAATGAGTCATGAAGGCGGTGAAAGTCAAATAGCATAAGGTTCGATTGAAATAGCAAAATCTATGGCACCTGACAATGATCAATCCATCCAAGATCTCCTTTTTAGTGCTTCGCATTCGTATTCCGTAACAGACACCCATCATGCAATACTTCTTACGAAGATCTTAGTCATAGAGAACATAAATACTTGAAATGGTTAAAGGAGGGTACAGATACACTTAGATCTGTCAGTTATTGAGTTTTATATGATGATTTGGTTTAGTTAGGGTGCACATGATAAAGGTCAAGTGCCTATAGATGACTGACGTATCAGGATTCTTATTTCTGTTTGCGCACAACACCCACGCCCGATACTTCAGCCGCATCTTTATAGATATAGCGTCGTTTATTCTCTTTGTGCTGGTGTCTCAATAGTTACAAAAAATCATTGAAGACTTATTCACTTAAAGACCAGTAATAATATTGAAAATTAGTAAGAGATATAAGTACTTATTAAGCACTCTTATATAATACGAATATACGGAAACAAACCCGGTAAAATTTATTACTTTTTAATTGTAATCCGTTATAAGCTTGTAACCTATTTGCTTCGCCAAGAATGAAACCCCACATTTTTTGTTATACAGGATTATTTACTGAATTCAATGAGAATAAGAGATAGAGGATTAGAACAGATAGAGATTGTTAGACAGCATTTCTTATAATTAATTAATCTATTTATACAAAGTAGAATGACAAAGCGAACACGAAGCAGATATGAATGAAGGTGTTTACTTCCACCATACATACCTACCATTACCATACACCATAAGTCCCACTTAAAATAATTCACGTATCATTCAAACATTTTTTTAAAACTTTTAGTTAGCAAACCAGTCACCTGATGGTAAGTGGTCACTGCCGCGCGTGGACTTCTATGATATTCAACCCAAAATAGGACCAAAGTTCTTTCTTAGGTCAACTACAAAAATCCGTTGCTACCCCTGAGGACAAATTTGGAATGCCAAGATTAAGTGTGTCTCCCTTACCACACCCTTCAACTTAGAACACAGTAGGAACAACATTGCTGTTATAAAATGGAAGGCAGCAGCAGGTGTCGGTTGTGCCTTCGGAGTCGAATCATAAAATTTTCCAATCATAAAGTTACCATCACTGCCAAAATACGATAACCTAAACATTGATGCTATTATATACTTGCTGTCAAGGGGGAAATTACAATTAAGCATTAACTTTAATATAAAATGAAGGTAAATAAATTTAAGCAAAGACACAAGTCTGCGCGTTTACCGCAAAAAAAATCCCATTCGTTGTAACGCCACAATTCCAGGGAACTGCGCTCACCATGGGTGAAAGTATTGCGATCCTAGGAGTCGATGTCTCATG
>DWTF01000788.1:0-10479 GCA_018250225.1 Udranomia kikkawai
ACAAAAAGAGCTTTACTTCAAAGCCGGCGTTGCATTGGCGATACTCCTGGTGGTGCAAATGTCCTTAGGCGACGGTGATCACTTAACATCAGGTGACCCGTCTGCCTTTTCGCTCGGTTTAGTTCGATAAAAAAAAAGCAACCGTGACCTCACGTCGGCGGTCTAGGCGGAAACGTCAAATGTTCGGCAATGGGTTCGCAGACGCGTTATCACCAAACATCTTGGCGTTGTGGTGGCCTGGTACACGCGCCCACTGCTCCACTGCTTATCGACGTCGCGTACGCCATTATAAACACTCTAGTCTCGCATAAAAGACGATTGTAGCGTGCGATTAGGATTGCTCGTGTGTCAACTTCGCTGCCGACCGTAAGCAATAACATTCCGTCGTCGCGTATACCTAAAACTTTGATATTTCGCCGGCGGTACAAAAATACGTAATCCCAAACGTCTTTTTGTGGAATCGAATAGGGTTGTTACCGTATCGGCATGCCAAAGTTAAATTAGTTTGCCACAAATATCTGACTATACAATATCAAATAACCTTAAAATGTTTCGTAAGTTTTCTTTTCAAATGGCGTGCATCCCAACACGGAAGACGAAGTAACTTAAGGTCTATGTCACTGCACCGCGAGATAACAAGGTTGATAACCGATAACACCTACATTATCGCCCTAACGTAAATTTCCCTCCATACAAAAACTTTGTATTGCACAATCTGAATTTTCTCTTCATATTGAATACTCGAATTTCATTTTCATGTTTTGTTTGTAGATAGCATGTATGTTATATAGAGATGTATGTAGATAATAGTTTGTTCCTGATTAATACTTTTTTTGTAGCCTATTGGAGTCTAGTGTCCATAAAACCTGAGACTTGACGTAGTTAAGGTCCTAGATGCGTAGTTATTACATACAGGATAGGTCTGTATAATGTGTGTGGGCGGAGACATTTTTTGTCTATTGACACTAGAAAGATTTGCGTACTTGTTTATTAGAGATAAGACACTTTTATGCGCCGCTGTGGCGTTCACGACTCATAAATTTTAAGGGAACGACGTCTTCCTGAATGAATCAATTCCATTCACAATATTACCTAGTACAGAGGAGACGAACACCCGCAACGAACACTAAACAGAGATGCGATATTTATAAACGACAACTGTTGTATTATTTATGAAATGTACGACCTCAATTTGTAGGAATCCAGTGCGTGGTGGACACAGCCGCGGATATCGTAGCTTCGATTGTTTAACGCGTACCAGGCGTTTATAAGCTATCAGGAGCATACTAACTGGCCGAGCTCGGTGATTAGGAGCGTTTACCGTGAGAGTTGGCGTTGGGCCAAGCGGGCCACGCCGGTGCGTTCACCCACCGCACACCTCGTGAAGATAATTAACAACGATTGTTTTTATTCGCAACGAGGCGATACTCGACAATATTTTGACTGGTATCCCCGGTTTATTCGAGCGCGTGGCTTATCGCTCGTTTCGTGATTCGGTGTAATGTCCCGACGAATTGTTGGCCGCTCACCCGCCAGCCTGCGCGTAACGCTTGACAGAAATGTTGCTCACTCACTGCTTCTTGACCTTGGCTTTTACACATGCGTACGTATAATAAATCAGTAACGTCTGGGTGTAGAACATCTACCTCCATAGTTTGTACGAGGGATACATTGAGTAATTTACTTCCAATTGGAATACAGTACGTCGACTTAAGTCACGATTTTATCAGCACATACATGTAAATTAGAATGTGCTTACAAAATATGCCGGACGGGACCGCCGGCTTCAACTAGTAGTGTAATAAATCCGCGATGTGACTGTCTGTTTAATATTTCAAATAGCTACAAGGTTGATTAATACATAAAAAATTCGTACTCCGGTCAATGTGTAGCTATTTATTCTAACCCGTGTTATGATCTTGATTAATCACTAATCTTATACTATCAACACAGTAACCAGTTTTGGAGAATTTAGCCAAATTCTTGCTTTTTATATCCCATCCATATTTATATTACCCGTTTTTTATATCTGCTTGTCAACAGACCGGTTTTAAGGATTTGCGATTACGTAATATAGGTCAAGGGATAATGACATCATAGGCTTATTTTTGGGGAGGCACTGTTTGACGGATCCAGATACAGATAAACATCTCCTCTACTTACTAAATACAGAGTAAACAGCCAAATTTGAAGCTAAACGTCTGAAGTAAGATATCATAATTGTAGCAACGTTACGCGAAGTTTCGAACAGTTTAGAATAAGATGTCAGAATATTATATTACGGATAGTTTCGTCCATATATGTAGCTATTAGTTTCGAACAATAGGTATTGGGATCGAAGTGTCAAAGGTTCAGCCCACATACCTGGGTAGTCTGGACCGAAGAATCTCGTATGTAGGTACGGCGCGCGTGAATTCACACCTGGTTTGAGAGATCGTTGAACTATTACGTTTGGCACTTGTCATTTACGTTTCTCCAAATGTTATTTTCGTTTAGGAGACGCCTATTCGGATGTAAAAACAAAACTCACGGTCGTTTCCGCCTGAAAACTTTTTGCGTCGTGCAAAAGAGATGTTGCTACTGCTTATGTGGTCCTAGTAGATATGATAGCGAGGAAAACTTACCTCTTCAGTTTTTCCTACATTTCCAATGACAATTGCGATACGGACTTCTTTGTACTTAGATCGACATTTCTAATATACATTTTATAAATCCCAGACTACCTCAAAAACGTGATTTAGGCACCTATAAAAGTGTTACTAAGTGATTGAGCTTAAATTAACTTTTAAATACAAGTTTTCGTTAATGTTCATATATTTCGTAAAATTCAAATGGAATAATGACGGTATTTTCGGGAGTGTAACCGGATTACGTAATAATTGAACTGTATTTCCACGTTAAATGAAACGCCATAATGACTGCCACTATTGTCCGAAGTAATTAATCGGATATTACCGAACCATTTTGGCTTCACACACATCAGGCACCAATATAACGGCAAATGAACATATGCCGAAGTAATTCAATTGCGCTTTTACATTGATTCACTAGCTTAAACCCGTAACTTTATGTACCCCGTAAGGTAAACAAATTTGATTTAGATAACAATGTCATTTCGCACAAGATACAGATAGTATCCGTATTGGAAAATAAAATGAATTGTCCTAAATAGTCTCATTCGTTATTAGTAGTAAATATATTAAGCGAAGTCCTGTTTAGGGTAGTAGCTGTCACATGTAACTTTAAACAAAGTTGCCGAGACGACCTCAACTACAAATGACAGGCTAGGGTATAATCAATATTAATAATTCCCTTATGTCCTTGCGCGCCCAATTGACCCAGAAACAAAACTTCGCAACTTTGCATGCCAACATGTCCAATATGGTGCAAATTGAATGAGCTAGGTCCGACTAAGCAAAGGCAAAATAACATAGTAGTAATGAGTATGTCTCTTGTAAACATTGGGGCAATGTTTAGGACTCATATGAGGAATGTAACTTTCAGTATAACTTACACTATACCTACTTACCGCGCGGCTCGTGTAGATCGCATGCGATCGCGCAGGATGGGTCTGGGTGTTAGGGGTATTTTCATGCTTCGGAGGGCACGTTAAGCAGTCGGTCTCGGTTGCTATCGACTGGTAGCAGTCGTTAGACCTCATTGGAGTAACGTAGCGGAGTATGCTCCAAGCCTTCCCGCGCTCGGGAGGAGACCCGTGCCCAGCAGTGGGACATGAAAAGGGTTGCGAGAGAGTTTGAAATATAATTCAAGTATTAAGAGTCTTTTGCAACTACGCACAAGGAATATACTACCAAGAATACGACGCATCCTTGTCGGGTCATTGACTTATTAAATTATGAATTTGTCCGATTTTATCTCGAATCCGGTTAGTTTTGTTGGTCTAATACCTACTTTGTCTGTACGAGTTGGGTCTCCGAGTAGGTCACCTACGTGTTTAGGCGTTACCTAAACTTCAAACGACTAGTTTTGTCGCAAATGTAGTGTAGATGCTTATCAGCGGAATACGTTCGCGTGTGCCCCGATATGTCACGATTTTTATATTTCTGGTTTATATGGACAAACTGAGACGAAACTCCAACAAAGTTTAAGTCGATCGCAGACACATGACTAGTGTTACTTACCTAGTCTCGTAGGTATGTAAACCTACCTACACATATTAAACCCTATTAACTATCACATTCTCTTACTACTGAGAAAGAAACAAATTTCCAAAGAAGGGCAGAAACAAATAAACAAACATTTAGAAGACACATCAACACTTGTACATATGTCGAGAATACTAACCTATAATTTAGCATCATCATAAGGAGGTGCGTAATAATATGTAGCATCTTTCTTAAAAACCCGAAACAAACTTGCGCGGAGAAAAAATTTAAACGCACTGCATAAATAACCGCGTGACACTTACACTCAATAAAATTCGCGAACCAGCCGATATTTTACGTGCAACTTTACGAGCAATTAAAGTAAATACTTCCTCACAACTCCGAATTCAATCTTGATTAACGCACGATAAATTATTTTAACACTCCTGAGAGCCATTCGGCTGCTAATAAGAATTTCAAATAAAGATGAGCAGAGACTAAGATATATGTTTGTGAGTGCAAATTTTTTATTTATTTTTTCGTATCTTAATTTTTTGGTCTGTTACTCATAGCACAGTATACATTGTCCGTACATAGGAATACTACATACTAGGACCCTACGGACACCCAGAGATACAAAGCATTAACTACGCCGTTTCGTCTACAATGTGTTTCGAGAAATATGAAGAAGGTTACTTCCCGGTATAAATATACATGGAATTAATTATACCTGAAATTAATTACATCTGGAATTAAATATATACACTTCAGATACAATTAATTATTGATAAGACTAGTGTATACTTCAGATACATTGAGGGCGGTCCCCGGAGGGATAAGTCCAGCTACTAAACATAAGTAATTAACAACATCGTTAATAAATAAAGAATCAACATCTATTTAAGTACTGTGGTACTGTGTATTGATCATTAAGTTTTTATAGTGTTGTCAAGATGTGATGCTCTGATGGCAGAGTTAATTTACTGGGGGGACCACCGTAGCCGACCGTGAAACTATCGTTGGAGGAATATGTGGACTTTGGATTTAAAAGGCTCTCCTTAGAGCTTATACCTAAATAAGCGGGTTTATTTATTTCATTCAAATTAGTATAAAAACTAATATGCACTCTTCAGTCTATAATTTCAAGACATTTTATCAATACGTTTAAAAACAAACCCTACATACATCTGATACATAATTCTAAATATGGCAAAAATTCGTTAATATAAAGATATGACTAAGCCCATACATAATGAATACTCGTAATATCCCAAAAATCCGGTAACCGAACTTCAACCTTGATAGCAAACTGGTATTCGTTTATATAATGTTAATAGAATATGAAATATGTCACATTACATCTCGTAAATATTCATACGCAACGCCTTCTAACTTTACTATAACCAACAGATGATTGTAGTTTAACGGTCAGCTGCGCGTGCGCAGTTTGAACTACGCCCACCGTGACTACAGATGTCAAAAGCCTTGACGTCAATAGTAAAACTATAAATAAATCGCTGGAAAAGAAGAAAAAAAATCTAACAAGTGTCATTTGGTATGTTTGCGGCGCTCGGCAATAGATGGCGTTAGTAGGTGTTTTGTTGACTGACCATCTATGTCATCATCATATCATCTTAGAGATTAATTTAGCTGTTAAAATAGTTTATTTAATCATTAGTCAAATATTGACACAACAAAAATGCCTCCAACCAATGTTATATAATTAGGATCGCCAATCAGTTATTTGTCGCTTCACTGTTTTCGATATCTTATGGGCTATGCTACTAAAACGAATCTAAGCATTATACAAAATTGCCTACAAAAACGCTGACAAAGACATTGATTGCCGTCTTAACCTTTATCGTCACATCATTCCCGTCAAAGACAACATTCTGAAGGTTTCTACGCGCAAAGGCGTTCAAAAGATGCTTTAGTTAGAAATTAAAGTTAATTAGTTTTTTTTCTATCTAATAAATGCATAAAAAGAGGTCAACTTGTAATCTTGTCTGTATCTCACCTAGAAAAAAAAGTTAATTCTAATAAATTCTTGTCAAATATGTATAAAGCAAAATGAACGCCTCGCCAAATTAAGTGAATGCGACGGCTTGCAATCAAATCACTTTACATCTACACACCTATAAAATCGTATCTTAACTCAATTTGATTCCTTTTAAAAGATCAGCCCTAAAGTATCTTCGTCACACTCGATTCCCAAATAGATGTTATCATATTTAAGCTCAGCTCCGAAGATTTTCATGGAAGAAACCCCATATCTCTTTCGAGGTGTTCCCTTTAACTTGGTATGACGGGTGATATCTTGCACTCACCGAAAGGTGCGTTTGTAGATAAGCGTGTGTTGGGACTGTTAAAAGAAATAAACAAATTGAGGAGCTCCGATAAATCTGTTTTACATAAAAGGGATTTATCGCTTTTTGTTTCGGAGCCGCTCAATTGTTAGTGATTTCTATGTTATTACATCAATATTAATAAAATTATGAAAAATAAGTATTTTAAACGTTCCATGAGTGCCATCATTTACAGTCTAGTTATCGTGTACGATTTACATTAAAGGACTCTACGAGTAAACTAAAGAAGACAAATAAATCTGATTGTACAAAGATTACTACAGAAACAAAACAATTAACATAGGTTTTAGTTAAGACATGTTTACAACGGCTCGTGAAAGAGCAGGCACCGTACAACAAGAAGCACTACGAATGTCTATAAACGCACCCGACCGAACTTATTCTTAGGCGCCGTTCAGTTTTTGTACCCTCGACCTTGGTACTGACCATCGATTCAATACTAATACGAGCTCACTCGTGATAAATTAACAACTCCGCCTATATTCAGGTAGTTCACTTCGCTCCTTTATCTGTGGTGATCAATCTTTCAACTCTTTAATGGTTTTATTCATATCTTAATCGCATCTGTCTCGTTTGCTTTATTTTGTTAATATCGCTAATTGTTATATATATTTTATAGATCGCTCGCTTGCGACATCCTCTACATTAATTAGCGAATGCAATCTGTTTCTTTTCAGCGGTTCTAAAAAGGCTTTAGGCGAATTATAATAGGATCATAATTATAATATTAATCATCATAGTACTTTAGATTGATATGATTCGTGTAGAATTCATATTGAGCCATTCATCGTTGGGACGGTTTTTTATGGAGTTTCGTAAAATGAATAACAAAATAGGAATTGCTAAAGATCTGTTAAGAATTCAGGAAATGAATTCGATTCAGAGGAATTGCTCAATGTCCTTTTTAGGCTCGCTGTTTGTGTTTAATTACATTAAATTCAACTTCACTTTAAACAAATTCACGTTAATTCATCATCAGTATGCTTCTATTTATCTCCGTACACAAAGTACTCGTAGGTACTGTTAGTTACAAAAGCCTTTTTATTATGTAGTGAATGCCCGCATAAATTTAAGCGCTACCTAATTAAGTTTACTACTTTCTTTATTTAGGTAATTGCGTTTAATCTTATTTTTGTATTTCATGTGTATTTTATTACCTATGTGTATAAAATGTGTATCAATTATAACGTTACTTATTTGGATTTTTCTTTTTTCAGGTAAAAACAACATCCGGCTACTATCAGGAAAACTATGATTAAGTACAAGCTCAAATATCAATTAACGACGCTATATTAATTAAATCATATAAAGTTAATTAAGATTCGGCAATCGCAACATTTACAATGCGTGACCTTTTATATTTATTATCAAAATCTGGCGATAAAATAAAAGATGTACTCATTTACAAACGTTCTTAAGTGGTTCTCGGGTCGACATTTTAAATAATTGGATGGAAAACCAGAAATTTCTTCTGACATTACGTTACCACTATAAACCACAACCAAAACTAAAAGCGTACACTGCTCCAGCATTGTTCCTGATACCATAAATATACTCTTCTAGTAGTTCCTTTCTGATAAAAATAAATAAGTACTTCAGTCTTTCTCACAATGTTAGTAAAAAGACCAAAATGTTCTTACTTTCGCGTACTACGGCCCTACAATATGTCACAACATCATCTTACTAACTAGACCTATATCCTCTCAGTTTCGCGTACAACGGCCCTACGACAGATCACAACATCATCTTAGTAACTAGACCAATATGTTCTTAGTTTTGCGTACAATGGCCCTACAGTATGTCACAACACCATCTTAGTAACGAGACCTATATGATCTTAGTTTCGCGTACAATGGCCCTACGATATGTCACGCCGCTATGGCGTACATGGTAAAATTAACACCTCGGGCCGTATTGAGTCACTATGTGGGGCACGGTGCGAGTGACATTGTGATTTTTCACCGTCTGACTCATAGTTCATTAGCTCCGAAATTACCGCAGTGCTCTACGTCATTGCGTTCTGGGCACGATAGAAGTGTGATGCTTAATAACTCCAAATTACCAGCAGACCTCAAGTTTATATGCACCTAGAATTGCCAATTGTCAATAGGGAACCAATCTACTAAGAAACTTGTTCTATATCTTTTCATTCATTAAGCAGGTCTGTTTAAAGCTTTTTAGACCACGATTAAGGTAAAGTTTTGTCAAATTCTTGTTTTGTTTTTAAATCAAAGACGTTCATGTATTTCTCAATATTTAAACTTTGTTATCGTGACCTCTATAGAAATCCATACAACATCAACGAATATTTTAAAGCTTTGTTTGAAAATTATACAATTTCCCGCGCAAATGTCAGTTAAATGTTTACTAAAACGTAAATCAAATAGTAAAATGTCAATTGATGGATATATCAAACATGTATTTACCCAAAGGATTTAGTATGAAAAGTCTGAAACGATTTCGATGTTCATCAGTCTCATTCGATACGATTTCTGATGATAAACATCGACATCATCAAGTCATTAATGTAAAAAATCTTAGTTCCGAATTGGAAACGCGAAATATTTATTATTATTACCATTTCCTTCGCCCCAATGAACTTGATTGACTACAAACGACACCAATGCTCCGCAACGCAAGATAGTAGTAGGAAATGCGTAAAAAAGGACAACCGATACCGAAATAACTGACTCGTCTCACCATTTCTCTTTCGGGATGTTTATCTTCGGCGATCCGAGAGAGATGACCTACAATCCTCTCTTTCGCACGTACGCTACGCTCCACAGCCACGTGTCAATTGCTCCCCGCGCAAAGTATCAAGTCGTTACCAGCCCGTAAACGAAATTAACGTTTAGTGCCTTCGAAACAAAGTCTCTAATTACTAGGAATGTACTCGGCGCTTGTTAAACACATCTCGAGAGCTAAGTTGTATCCGCTGCGTCTAAGCCATTAAAATGCCGACCGAGTTGCAATGAGTTCAAGATTGCTATTTGCTTGGAGTACGATGTTTAGTTGAGAACATCGTCTGTTCTACATTCGGTAAAGCAATAATAAATGAAGATCCTACGCTACTAGCATGATTGAGGAGTTTTCAATAAATCATACATTCAAATTAGTAACGAAATTATGCTTTGAATACATGAATGTTAAGCCCTTAAATACGACTTGGTTACACTTGACGGATTGTTTTTTAAAACAAACGCCAGGCGGACGTTGAACGCAGCCAATTTCAGTTCGATCAACCCCGCCCCGTCCCTCGCCGCACCCTCAAATCCCCTACGCCGAGTAAGATACCATTAATCATTCCGCAACGTATTAATGCTTCTCACGGGTCCTTGAAATAAAATCTTATACTTATTATGATAAGGTCGATTCCGCGTAGAACACACCTGGCGCTTACGGCCTTGCGGATGTGGGGCGGCGCGCCTACTCGTTACACCTATACCCCCGGTGTTATGTAAGCCGAGTGCAATGGCCGAATGAAAACACCAGGAAAACGACATTTTCCTTCGCGCCAAATTACCGCAGCTACCCTTAATTTCAACGTTTTAAATTATGATCATGATCTCGTACATAATACAGCCAGTTTACATTACAACTTGCTAAAATGAAGATTAAAGTTGTATTTTACAAAAATTATTCCCACCCTTATTCTCGTTTCTAAACTAAACAAATATAGAATGAGACAAACCCTACAAGAATATTACGATTACAATTCAACACAACTTTAGTACTTAAAGCGATGGGAAAACTTACCAAATCTAGATGTTATCATTTCACCTTACGCTAACTTAAGCTTAACCAAACAGAACAAACAACAACAGCTTAGTCCGTTCGACCACATCTATTCCGGAAGCATTAGACAGATTTAAAAAAAACCGCGTCAGACGTGACCCGAATACAAACAATGCATATTTCATACCGCGTGCGTAATTAGCGAGCGGCGAATGTGGGTTATTCGCGAGCCGCCAGGGGTTGCCAATGCACCGGCCGCCGGGGTCGTTGAC
>DWTF01000789.1:0-10479 GCA_018250225.1 Udranomia kikkawai
ACTAGTAGGCATTCCAAGGTTCCACCAGCCACCTTCCAATCCCATCATCAAACCAGCTCGATGATACCATAATATTGTATTGTCATTGGTCCTTGATAAGAGTACAAAGTTTCAAATCAATCCGACATCTCAAAGTGCGTCAAAAGATAGATACAACCCAAGCTAATATGTAAAAGCGTGTTAAAAGGACATCGCTCCGTCTTGTGTGTTTCGAAAAAGATTCAACCTAATGCTATCTTCTGCCAATTTCTGTATTTGTCTTACAGAATATACAAAATGAGTTTCTAAATCTAAAGTAGCTCGGCACATGTTAAACAAGGCCACGACGCCTTTGTAAAATGACATTATAACTTGGTCTTGAGTGTTTCGAAAAAGTTTCAACTAATAGCGTCTTCTATTCCTGTGATTTCTCCTCCGGAATGAAAAGGCGGAGACCATAGATTAGCTCGATATATTTCTAGGAAGATAAATTTATCACAAATCGTACAATAACGTAAACGTAATAGCTTACCTAGCCTTATATACATTAGCACTTTACCTTATCTATCTTTCTTCAAGAAACCAAACAATTATTTTGGAAATTCATAGACAATCTGACATTTTTTAAGGCCTTCCGAAGTAGGAGGCCAAGTAAGTGAATTGTATTCTTCTACACACTTATAACAAAAAAGAATAGTATTACAGTCATATTGTCTATTATATTCTAAAAGCTTTCTTTTTAATATGTTAATTTTCTTTTCAAACTTTGTTTTTTTTTCTCTGGTGCGATCTGCGATTAACTGTGATACACTGTCAAAACTTTTGTGGTTTTACGATCTCTTAAATTTATTCTTTAAATATAGAAACATAAAAAATATAAATATAAGATACCGTGCCTACGTTAAACCCGAACCAAATTGAATTATGAGGATCATTGCCAAGTGACTCCTATTACCTTTCAGTGCATAATTAACTAAGCTACTCCGGCCTCAGTAGGTCGAGGCTGAGTAGATAATGCCGATGCAATCAGTCTAAGGGGATTAGTAATTGAATGGCATCGGTGCACGCAGAATTTGATTGATTAGGGAATACCGTAGCTCTCACCACTCTGCGGTATGCGTTGTAATATTACTATACACTATACATATATGCATAAAGAAACTCTAGGAGGTTTTGGATATTTTGGTCAAAGGTAAATCGAGTATGTCGTAAGAAGCAGACTTTTATGACTGAATTTTGCTGTTACTGCAGCTATTTGTGACTAGAGTAAATAAAACCACTGATATTCAACATTTCAGACATATCTTCGGTATAATTTTCACCGCAAACTATTCCGCTCAAATCCGCAGAGTAACTAAAAATCGAATAACATCAAAACAATGCAACGTACACCGCTAAAACGTACACAAAAACTTTATTCGATCTCAATAATACACAGCATCGGCACTAACAATGGCAGCCGGCGGACTGACAGACGTACGTTTGAGTATAAAGGATGAGCGGCAAAGCCCCGGAGATATTGAGCGAGCACCTCTGTTGAGTTGACGCGACCCATTTCAGTTTGTTCGAACGGAGTGGGCACGTTGTTGTTACACTGGAATAGTTTGAGTTTAGTAACAAGTTTGAATATTTGATGGAACGTCTCGTTGTGAATAAATTGTTGATGAAATATGTCGTAGTTTTGCCACGTCCTTCTTTTGTTTCGCGGTCCCTGTTTTGAATTCTCGCGATAACTGTTTGTGATAAAGTGGTTGGCTGAAGGAAAACATTAGGAAAGTTAATGACAGGCGAGATTATATCGATCATCGAATAATTCTGCCAAGAAAATCAGACATTAAAAATATAGGACAACCAATAGCAAGTTGGATTATCTGTTGCTGTTGTTTGAAAGTATATGAACTACTTACAGTGACAATATGACATTAAGTACCTCACGCATTCTGTTATTTATTTAGTTATTTGCGACAAAAAAACTAAGCATTTAGCCATTTTAAATTAAAGTAAAGTAAATATAGTTACTTTGACTATAAAAATACTGAGTCTATCTTAGTTATGTACAAAGCAGCTTGTTGTTTATATTAAGAAGAGCACAGCAGCGTTAAGCGTAAGCCTGCTCATATTAAATTCTCAAAGCAAACAGCTTCAACCGTGGCACGTAAATCTTGGCGGGAAATTTAACATTAAATTTCCCTCTGAGTAGCGTACTCTACATTCATTTAGCTGGAACATAACATGTTGTGTGCAGCGTAGTTACAGAATAGCTAAGCGAAAGAACGTGTTTGTAATTTGCGTGTAATATAGTTTCTTCACCAAAAACTCGTCCCAGATTATTGTTAAAAGTGGCAGAAGAGCATGCAGTCTATCTGATGGTAAGTGTGCACTGCCGCCTATAGTTATAGTCAACTCAAGATAGGTCGATGACAAATGTTATCTCTGCCTAAGCAGGAACGCTTCGGTTATGTGTATCTCCTTTACCACATAGAAATTGGTGTGGCGGTGGTACGTTCGGTAAATTTTGTACACACATCACCAGGGTATTATTAAGTAGTATACAATATTCGTCAATGCAAGCGACGACAACGGTAAAAGCGAGTATGTGAAGGATTGAAAGATTTTTGAAGCATATGACCACTCTCTCGGCATCCAAGTCACTAACACGAGCACAGCGGAAAAACTAGACATCACAGAATCACATAAAGAACAAAAGTTTAAAATATTAAAGAAAACATTTGTTAACTGGGCGGACCGTCTACTGGATCCGACGCAGGACAAATTGAGATCAATGCTCTCCCGCGCTCCGACAAACCGTAAGTGATATCATTTATCAACACAACAGGTCGATTCGTTTTGTTTTTTGTCACTGCGACAAATTGAGGTGAGACTTTTCTTGAATTTGTGTGTTGTGTTTAAATTTGAGATACTCGCAAACAGATTCTTCCGTATTGCGTTTAAATTTATCGAATAAGCTCATTTATTATCGAGTGTTTATGGCAGCTCATGACCTGTAACTACATATTTCCAAATAGAACGAGAATTGTAACACGACGATTAAGTTGCTTCTGGAATAATTTGAAATGTTTTGATATTGCCATTCGAGAGTAAATCAACCCTTTACCGTCGAATGAATTGGTCGGATTCTTTGCTAAATGCAACTAGGAATTTCACGTTAGTATCCGCCATAATTAATAACCTCTAACATGAAAAAAAAATGTTAAACACTTGGATAATATTCATACGATGTATCCATCTTTTCCTTTATCCCATTGGTTTCCATGTAAATCCTGAGCGTGATAATGCAATTATGTACAGGAGCAATTTCAGGAAGCCGCTGTTTACGCTGAGAGAGGATGACTAGGCCAGTC
Organism: Udranomia kikkawai; assembly: GCA_018250225.1. Lineage (NCBI taxonomy): Eukaryota > Metazoa > Arthropoda > Insecta > Lepidoptera > Hesperiidae > Udranomia > Udranomia kikkawai. The sequence goes on from DWTF01000789.1 coordinate 3,342, forward strand.
ATTATCGGTTACGGCTAACCATAGATTAAATCTAATTATTATCGATCATGTTCATTGAAACAATATTAACGTTATATGGGTAGCTTAACGAGAGCCGACAGGTGTGACACGTCGATAGGCGGTTATCGTGTAGTGTCCGTGTATGTGGGTTGCTTAACTAGAGCTGACACGTGCGATACACATACTATACGCGGTGTTCGTGCAGTGTCAGTGGCTATGTATGAGCGATAAAGTTAGGCATCGTGTAAAACTACAACTATAGAAAAAATCGAAGTGTATTGAATCACCATAGACGTAGCATGCACTGTTTAAACAAAGCTGGCGTACGAAACATGTATGTATGCATGGCTTTCGCCTTGTATCAATAAGATATCAATTGTAGAAACACGCAATAAGACCTTGCCTAATTCATATACATAGTGAGATTAAACTCTTTCAATATATGAAATGGTAGGTAGGTAGCTATGATGAAGATAAAAAAAATAATAAAAGGTAGCTATTACTAATATTGTATGATACGATGCGTTATAATTGATTCTAAATGATAACCTTCATTTAGATACACAAATAAATTTTGCCTTGCAGTTTCACTGACTAATTCGAAATTACTAAATTAAAATAATTATTAATCTAGTTGCAACCTAGTTTTCGATATTTCGTCGTAAACAAGCCACAAATGTGTCTAAATCAGATCAGTTAAATCCACAGCTATATTTTCCAGGGCTTAAACTGATTAATTACTTACTGAATTATGAGCAACTCATTCGAACCAATGAACTGGTAATACTGCTTTAATGTTATCGTTAATATGGTACGGCATTTCTTTTGAAGAATTTAACAAAGCTTTTTATTTAGTTTTAGGGAAAATTTTAATCTTTTACGTGTCTAAAGTAATATTCGAATCATTTTTGCGTTTCATTCGATTTGGACTGAATGAAAATGTGTATTTTAAATATCCATTTCCAAGATGTCAGTTTGGATAATTTACTTCTTACTACGGTAAGCAGGGAGACAATGCTAGGGACATTAAATAAAAGTTATATCACCAAATTACACAAATCAGTTATTAATTGAATGTCAACAGAGATTAATGGAAAAAAGATTTGGTAATGACACCAGATCACGTAATTATTAAAAATATATCAGTAACGAAAAAAAAACTAAATGGCAAAAGGTTGCTACACTGGCAGTACAGAAAGAGTAATCTCCGATCTTTGAAACTGTTGGTCCTACCGAGCAGGATTTTCTTCATCTACTCGACGTTCGGTAACTATAAAAGGCCAATGTAGCGAAGTCGTTCCCGAAAATTCAGTAGGGAAATTTCTACACGACGCCTATTTCGTAATACAGGCTTTATGGATTTAGATCGACACGAGAGCTTTAGGTACTCCTTCCGTCTTTACGGTTATAGACGTGAGGGGAAGTAGAAACAAATGGATTTGTGATCCGCTTACCTATTTCTTTAACCCGTGACGTGAGGAGATGAGCCAATTTTAAAGGCAAAGGTTTGTGTATGGGTCTCGGCAAAATAAGCACAAGTCGCAAGTCGACCAGGTGGACTGTTAACCTGAAGAAGACAATGGGATACCGCTGGATTTGGAAGCACAGGACCGGTCGTGGCGTGGCGAAGGTTAGGTTAGGTTAGGAGACGCCTTTGTCCAGCAGTGGATCTATAAAGGCTAACAGCAGCAACAGTGTGCGTGTGGGTACGTATGTGTGTGTCTCATGAATAACAACTGTCTAATAGGAGTTAATGTGATTTTCTACTCTTTATACGAGGAAATAAGTATTCATAGAACCTCACTGAGGTTCTAGCATAAATTTTAGTGTGTAAAGAAATATTTTCACATACTTGCACAAGAATATACTTGTATTGGAAACCAACGCAAATTTCACACTTATCTTCATTTTATAATGTCCACTACTACAAAATATTTCTCACCATTTCTAAAACGTTATTTTCTTATTCTTATTTTTTAGACTCATGGTCGCAGTGACACATGAGCCCGTCCCTACCCCCATCCCCCCAAATACAAACACAAAATACAAATGTCTGTATATGATTGTACAAAAATGAAGCCTATTTATTCAAGTACAACCATAAATTGGTCCACACAATGCCGTGGGTCCGTGTAAATAAAAGGAAACCCATGTTTGGGATGACATATAGAACGTTTCTGGAACGGGTCGCGTTCCGGCTCACTGGGCGGAATCAAAGCGTCCCGTATGGAGAGTGTAGATAGCTATTTATGAGCTTATGACGTAAATATTATCGAATGCTTACGAGGATTTTTTGCTACGTAAAAGACGAGTGGCTACGGTACAAAGGTTTAAGCTTGATGCTTTTTTTCTTTTAGTTATAATATTTTTTTATGATTCCACACCAAAGACTATATTTTTTTCCCGTGTACAAAATTGCTGTATTTTTGATTATGTGCGCTTTTAGAACATTATGCATAATGTCATTTTTGAATTTAAAGATGGTGTTCAAAGATTATCTTATAAGTAAACACCCATGCACGTTATAATAACTTAATAATATTTGACCCATGTTAGACTTAAACATTCCAAATAATACCAAGTTATTAAAAATGATAAATATCTACGGAACTCCCTGCAAGCGGCCCAACATGTCACAAAACCATTTAATCAAGCGAAACATTCACTTAATGCTCTTATGATCCTGTACGTACACAAATAAATGCCGACATTAATTTACAAGCGTATCACTTTACGTCACACGTCCTAACAGTGACGTCACGCCATTTAGCGTAGCACTGAGTAATGACATGCAATAGACGTTTTAATGGATTACAAAGGTACATACACAAGTCCCATTACTCAATTTCAATTTTATTTAGTGCCGTTTATTGTCGCGAGTTTACGTCGAGCTTTAACATTTTGTCGTCAAGAGATGGCGCTGTTTTCTGATATTGTTATCTGCTATTTTTTTACATGAAACACATTATGTTTAATTTCGCATCATGTTACATGCACTAGATTAACGAATAATAGAAACTTAAAAAGTAATTAACACATGCTTAACATTAAAAGAAGAAATGACGTTGTTATAGCAACCACATAAATGTAGGCTTATATGTTCCTCACATATACACATACGAGTTTGTACATATTTCTCAAATATAATCGTTACCCTAATAAATGGACACGATACTATAGATTATACGGTTTACTTTGATAAAGTTATACTTAGATACATTGTAACAGCGTGATCCACTGCAATATATAATGTAGCAGCTATCTACCTATCCAGCAATCCAGTTTAGCATACATATATCATTCCACCGAATAGAAATAGGATGTAGTTTAAGCCTAAGCGCTGTAGCGCTGTGTACGCTGGTTTAAGCCTGGCTTAGTGTGTCTGGATTTCAGTACTGCGTTTGATACTGCATTCATGCTGGGAGAGGATCGGTTCCGCTGAGCTTTATACATACTGGCTTAGATTTATTAATACTAGCTTTTACTCCCGACTCTGCTCGTTCTTTGATAAAGTTAACGTGAGATGCATCGTCATACATTGAAACAGTTTGAACCACTACAATATACTTATAATGTAGGTAAAAACTTAGTAAAGCAAATTTTCTGTCAGTATAAAAAACTAACTAGTGTTTTTATGCATTTCCATTTTCTTTTCTATATGAGATAGATGCGAGGGTGAGTTCCTACAAAATTTGATACAGATTGGTAGAGTACTTAAGGCAGTTAACAGCGTAAGAAACAATTTCACGTTTCGCAATTGTTATATTAAAGTTGGGTTTTATATTATATGATCGTGCGGCATCAGAGAAATTCCCGCTGAAAAGAGATAAGAAAGAGCAGCCTTACTTTTTAATGTCAAGTCACGTTAAAATTGGACCTTTTTTTTAAACTAAAGATTACAAAAACTAGAAACCTAAGAGATTATCGCCGATTATCAATCTGTGAACTACATTAGCTCCTTCAAAAATGCGAAACTTGTTAGTTTATTACAAAGTATACATAATATACTACTCATTTGGAGTTAGGTTTTATTAAAACTGTTATGTCCGTAAAGAGAGCAGGATTATGTCTGCTCAATTTACGTTAGATTTTCTTCTTCAAGAACACAACAATTCGTATCTTTTTCCTAATGAGTAAAATGACTATAAATTTAGATTGGCTTTGACCTTCAATTCATATGACCTTGTTCTTTAAGAACATAGCAAATTGTACCTTTTTCCTAATGAGTGATACGACTAACGAACTAGATTAATATTGACCTTCAATTCCTCGTAATGGCTTAGACAGTGCCAATATTAGCCGTCTGCCCGCAAAACCTTCAGCGGTTGTGTTCAAATGGCCCGAAAGCTAGCAATACCTAACGTCTAGGCTCACAGCGCTAATATTAGCCACGACCGCGAAGCCGTCTGCGGTTATCTATGTTCATTAATTGTTTAAATGCTGGAAATTCAATGTAGTCTACAATTCCAGTGCTATAGGTTATAGGATAGTTATTCGGTATACCAACGTGATGTGGCCCGCCGCGAAGAAATCAATATGAAATGGGACTTTTACTTGAGATATATTTTGTGCTTTGAAACAATAGTATCTCTTATAATATCTATCGTATCTCAATAATATCTTTTTAAATTCTGAGGTTGAATATAGACTTTAATACTCTGCAGTCTTAATATCTGACGGCTTTTTTAGCGTTTTTGGGAAATTGAAATAACATCAAAAAATTTGAGATTTCTTGCGTCAAATTACTACCAATAACTGTTTAAAAAAATAGTTCAACTCTATGTATACTACTACAAATCTTTTTAAACATCAGCAAACTTTTCAGTTGTATAAAACGATTCGTTATAGAAACACGTTATACAAACAAAGGCGTTATAATTTTTTTTGTTACCACCTATCGTCGTTCTCACACCTCCTGTAGGTTGACTGGGAGAGAATGCTTTTAGCATGAAGTTCACCTTTGTATCTGTACATTATGTAGGGTGCAAAATTCTAAATAAAATAAAGGCAAATTATAATTACATTTCAAAACCAATCCTATTACAGTGCAGAGAATGTCAAAGGTATTCAGTATCGACAGAGACAACATTGCTCGCCATTCGATCGGACATCGCTTCGGAATCGCCATCCGTAACCATAACCTAATTCCTGCTGAATACCTAATAGGCAACGATTATTGCGAGCTCAGCGGCTCGGAAGTTAACAGAGCTCGAATATAAACCGACCCATTATGTATTAATGTTTCACATCTGTTATACTGTGGGCACACCTGTACCCATGTAGGCCGTCGACCGTATACCTACCATGTTACTAATACATGTAATCAAAGATATTATGAGGGATAGCCCAACAATACAAAACTTTCGTAGGAAATCCGCTTCTACTAATTCTTGTGGGGGCAAGGGCGCAAAGCGTGAATAAAATGAAAAGGAAGGAAACATTTTGTCTCGCTTGCGTTACCGCGACTACGCTTCGCGAACAGCAGGGCTTGGTCCGGTACGTGGTTCGAGGGGAAAACGTAGCGAGCAAGCTAAAAAACTAAAACGCGCTTTATGTCCTCGTCATCAGTTTAAATGGACAGAGTATGTTACGACGAATGTAACGAAACCAAACTCGATATATTTACTAGTAAGCAGTCGAAGGTTCCATCAGCCACCTCCTAATTCCATCTTAAGACCAGCTCGATGGTACCATAATATTGCAATGTCATCGATCCTTGATAATTATGCAAAGTTTCAAATTAATACGACATCTTGAAGTACGTCAAAATCGTGTTCAAAGTTTCCGAAGGAGAGTCACAAACTCACAAACCCACAAACATACAAGTGAAGCTAATATAAGCGCGCTGAAAATAGGGGCGGTTGTTGTGCCTTCGCTGTCGAACCACGAAATGTTCCACCTTCGAAACACCACATATTGATATCGTCATCGTTAATCATCGTTAATCAACAGAGATGACACCTGCGCTTCATAACTACTACAACGGTTGAAAAAGTCTCCCAATTATTGACAATAACAGCCTAAGTTCAAGTATATTGAGACATGATTAATTGCTACTCGTATTTGGCCCGTATAAGACGTTAGATACCTACGCGTTTTATGGAACTATCTTAACGAAGTTTAGATCACAATCTCAATATCTTAACAAAATCGAAAGTATTTGCAATAGATCATTAGTTCCTTCCTTATTTATTAGACAATATGAATTGTTTGTATATACAATCATATGGCTTTCATTAAGTGTATAAAAATACCTTGTAATGAATAAAAAAACATTTAATCTTTAATTCTTGATAACACATTTTGTTGCCTTTATTATATCCCAGATTAAAAAATACAGATGATGATTTTGTTAAATATTACACTGAAACAACGAAACAAAATTGCAAAAAAAGGCTTTTACCCTTCAACATATCATACGTCATGTCGAGGCATTTTATTCATTAAAAAAACTTTTCGCCCTAGGCTTTACCCGCATGTCACTTTTCAAGGTTTTTAAATATTTGCAGCGCAATTTCGAATTTTTCTACGGCAGAAAAAAAGTAACATTTATTTCACATCAAACAAAATCATTCTGTAAAAGTTTCGTATACAAAACGACGAGAAACAGATTTCGAATTAGGCTTAGACTTAAGTCACAAAACTCAGTTGGTCTTATAGGTTTTGATATTTAAGTTCCTAATACTAATTTTCAACAAAATATAATAAATACATTACAACAGTAACGAAAGCAAAAAATGCCAGAAAATTTTTACCCAAGCAACTACATACTTTCGTTCCAAGCGTAGCACTTTCGTAGCTTTTTCGTAGCACTCTCGTAGCACCGCTACGTGCACTCTACGTGAAGGCCTTGTAAGATTCAAACAACAGCCCGTTGGAACTACGTACTGTAATGTAGTACTTGTAATGCACTATATTGTGTATAGAGTTGTGTTTTTACACGATAAAGATTTACTTCGTAAATAGAAATATATCATTTTAAAGTAGAAGCATGTCACAATAGTAGTATTTTGTAAACCCCTCCAGCAAAGGCTTGTGTCAGGAATAGGTTCAGGGATTGTTAAAGACTAAATTGCCAAGACAATGTGATACATTTATCACTTTACATACGAATATTATTTACAATAGCATGTCAAAG